>CALSCE010010661.1:7996525-8067115 GCA_943593645.1 Bovichtus variegatus
GTGTGTGTGTGTGTGTGTGTGTGTGTGTGTGTGTGTGTGTGTGTGTGAGTGTGTGTGAGAGTGTGTGAGAGAGAGAGAGAGAGCACACAAACACACTTGGGCACACATGCACCCACACATACACACACGTATACACACTAACCAGCCGGCACTCCTGTAGTCCCACTCCAATTATGGCAGCATCTCACCCGGGAAGAAGCCCACTTACCCAGCATTCACTTTATGAATAATTGATTGTTTGTGCCAGTGTTATATTTGTAAATACACGTTTGCTCTCTGATTAATAGTTTTCTAGACATACTCATTTGTTCAATTTGATTAGACTCTTAAATGTATTATTTATTAGCTGAAAATGCTCTCCGGTTATTAGTCATCACAAGGGCAACAAGAAGATTTGGCATAAGGACGCATCTGCATGCAAACAGACGTGCTCATGTCACTCCGCACTCCCTCACATGGCAGGTGGCAGTGTGTGCGTGTGTGGGACTGAACACGTTGCTCGGATGTTGTGAACATTTTAACTGCCTTTCAGCGTGTGTTTGTGCACGTCTTTTAGACTCGCATAGAGGCCTGTCGCAATTATTACATAATCGCCTGAACGCGATTCTTTCACACACCAAAGTGTCTACCTGAGAACAAGCAGAGCGGGAGGTGAAACATTGTTTCGGCAAACTATTCGGAGATTAGTGACACTTTTTTGCCAAGGATTGCATCATTTTGATGAGCAGCCTTATTAACAACATGGATTTAGGTCTCGTCTCAAAACCAAACCCAACAGCACCGCTGTGTGGCATAAAATAGCAATAAGCAGTTAATCGCAATTATTTGAGTGACAATTCATCGGCAACTATTGACCACCCTACTCGCAGCTAAAAGAAATGTGGCTTTGAGAGTATAGAAAGTATGTCATTGAAGCATTGTTTCAGTATTTGTATTAGATCATATGTTCATAAATGAAAGCCTTTTTAATGTAGAAATACCAGACACGATAAGAAAGACTGTGGATGACCGTACGCTTTCAGTGGCCAAGTGCAGTGGGGAAGGTTATCGAATAAACAACGGGGATGTAATTTGGTGCTTCATGGGAGCTAAAACAGTTTCTTCATGTCATTGATGAAGGAAATGAGAAGCTGTGACCTTTTGCATGAGTTTGTAATATGTGGGAGTCTGCATCATCACCTCCTTTGACTATTTCCACAGCAGCGTCATAAACAGCCGGGTCAAGTGAGTTGGATGCATTTAAAAGAAAAACTAATAGTGTGGTTCAGACAGGCATGCATGCTGTTGTCTGAAATTTGCTCAATGGAGAGCAAAGCTCACATAAGCAGCACAAGGTCACCCATGTGACAGGCCACGTACCTGTTTCAGTGCTGGCGGTTTACTATTCTTTGAATATAAAAAGAAAATTGATAGAATAAAAGTCTTTTAAAGGGTTTACATGATATTTATTCATCTGTCCCTATTTTAGTTGTAGTTATAGTGCACATTTCCTGATAGATTTGTAAGGTTTAGAGAATTAAAACTGTGGTGGCATGTCTAAATGATCTACAATACAATACTCTCAAATGCTCTATATATCAGATTATTATTATTT
Organism: Bovichtus variegatus; assembly: GCA_943593645.1. Taxonomy (NCBI): domain Eukaryota; kingdom Metazoa; phylum Chordata; class Actinopteri; order Perciformes; family Bovichtidae; genus Bovichtus; species Bovichtus variegatus. Next base: position 7,998,120 of record CALSCE010010661.1, read on the forward strand.
ATTATATATTTATTATGGATGGTGAATAATATGCAAGCTTTAGCTGTTCTTTCTGCCTCCAGGGAGTGCACTAGCTAGCTATCAGAAATGATCATTTCAGATCTTGAACATGACTTTGAGTGTCTGCAGTCGACATAGGATCACTTAACATTCTGTGGTAAAGCATACTTGTGGTCTTATGAAAGTACAAGTGGAGTCAGAGGTGGTCGTCTACATTTATACAACTGAGCAATAAGTTAGCACACCTCATATTAATCTTTTTGTTTTTAGCCAAGTACTGTGTTTCTGTAAGCATTTTTTCAAACTTAAGCTCAATTGAAAAATAAAGTGTCTATCCGCCACAGTGATTCGGATCTGCTCCAAAATGTAATAGGTTCTTCGTTGGCCCATGCGACACCCTTCCACCAAGTTTCATGAAAATCGTGGCAGTCATTTTCCCGGAATCCTGCTGACAGACAAAAAAACAACCAAACGGAAAACATGACCTCCTTGGCGGAGGTAATAACCATGTATCATTGTTGTGGTTTTGATAGCTGAAGATGGTTTAGTCAACCATGCAAACAGGTCCATCCACATGTTAAAAGAGTCACAAAGTATACCATACAGTATGCAGATCTTACACACAATACGTACACGTACATCTCTGTCAATAGGCCTTTTTCACAGCAGACATTTTGACTTGTTATAGCAGGAAAAGCCCACTGTTTACCCCTGTGCTTTTCTAATGAGCCAGAGTAAATGAAAAGCACTTGTGTAGGTGTGCAGGGCCTTTGTTGGAATACATATTGATTTTCACATCGGCTGCACTTGTTTGCCTAATACCAAACCACGCATTTTTGAGTAGAGCTGCACAATATGAGGAAAGTATGCGATAACGTTGTTGAATATCAGATAACGATATTACCTGTGATCACTAAACCGATATTAAAGTGTAATTAGTTCTGCCTTTTTGTTGCATTCAGTATACTGCTAAAATATAAAATTGCTTTTTGAATAAATATATATATTTTGTTGCATGTACAGCTCAATTGTTGAAAACCTTGAAACCTGTTGCAAAGAGGTTGTGGACGAATGCCCAGTTACAAAACTGACAGACAAGGTGCATCATTAGTTTGTGTGTCTGTGTTTGTGTGTGGGTGTGTGCGTGTGTGCGTGTGTGTGTGCGCGCTCCTCGGGAGTTCTAGCAGGCCAACTGAAGAGAGAAAGAAAAGCAGCACTGCTCTGCACCATATGCCAAATATGAGCCTGCCTGCCAAGTTGTGGGGGATACTGGCAAGTGCTAGCAAGGCTGAATTCTTGACAGAGGGAGATGAATAATTGAACATGTGCGGAGCGAAGTTCGGTTGGGATAGACTGGGGTGCCTTTATACATTGAGAAGGGGAATGGAGATACTGTCTACAAGCAAAACTCTCATTTAGATAGTGATGCGTTTGCTTTTTTGTAAACAAGTCCAAAAGTTGCAGAGAATTTAAGATTAACTTGAATGGATTCATAGCGAGACATGTGTGGGGGGGAAAAAAGCACAAGTTATTGGCATTTGTGATCATAACAACTATTCAAAGAGGCCAAAAGCTGTCATCGAGCCTGCAAGTTTGCAAAGAAAACCGATGAAATCAATATACACACTGAAAAGTAAGGAATGTTTGAAGAAAAAAATCAGTTTAACTTAATGAATTCAGTGGAGACATCTTTTCAAACAGGTTATGCATTTTATGTTCAAATTGTAATAATTAAGCAGACCAGTCCAGATCAGCCTCCAGTAAATGCAGCTGAACAAGCTGACAGGCTCTTACACTTCCAGGACCTTACGCCAGGCTCTTATAATTGACCCGTAGTCCAACCCAATCTGACAACAGATATAGCAAATTATTGATCATTCTGTGAACCATGGGAATTATATGTTTTTAGTCCATATGTTGAAAGCAGGCATGAACAGTTAAAGCCACTTTTCAAGTTGTACATTATTTCATGATTGCAAGCACAAAACTGGCACAAAAAATAGTGCATCTAAGTAAGGCAGGCGAGCAGAGGAGAATCGTGTTTAGCGCAGCTCCAGCTGGTGTGTGAGAAACTGTTCATGACAGCTGGAAAGTTTCTTTGTGTTATTGTGTGACTTTGGTTAGTACAGATTTACCAAAGTCACGCAATAACACAAACTTACTTACCGATCAAGGCAGCGGTAGACCAGGAACTGGTGTGTTCTGCGAGGTAAAATTACTGTTTTCGTCGATGGAGTCTGGTGGCTTTGAAGAAAGCATAAATGGACATTACGTCTTCAGTTCCCCGTTGGAAAGGACTGACTGGCGGCAGGGGTGAAAACATTCTAAAGACAGTGAACACTTAAACCTTTTAGGTGGCTAATATAAGTGGTTTTGCTGCTGTCACCGCCCACAGCAGTACATTGCTTTGCTTCCGTGTCTGTACTCCTGTGAGTATTTCTAAAATGGGGGCATGCCGACCGCCATCTACTGTAGGTAATGCACTGACTATGAATAAGTACCTTATACAACCCCACTTCAAACAGTCTAAACTATCCCTTTAACACTTTTATATATTTATTTTTTCATTACTGGGATGCTGGTATTCATGATGAAGTATGATCCTGAAACCTAAGTTCTCTAAGTTTGTAAGTCTCAGTCAGCTTTAAGGCTTTCTAGATAAAAATATAAGCAATAAATGCAAAAATGAGCCATGGAGATTGCTTCTGATCAAATTTGACGAGGCAACTCTGCTGGAGGACACGAGAAGGGCAAGCAACCAGGAGAGAGACGACTAAAGCCTCCACGGCTGCCTCTCCTCCCTGTCACCCAGCTGTGGGGCCAAGGTCTTAATAACTACCGCCCACGACGATGTACATAAGTGTGTGCAATATGCATATGCAACATCCCGCAATTCTCTTGAGTGAGCACAAGTGGAATATAGACATCACAAAAAGCGTTTGAAGATAATGATGAATCCCGCTGCTTGAGGCAATGACAAGAAGTATAAGAGAGAAAACAAACTGTATTCTGGTTAAATGGTGCTGCCTTCGATAATAGACAGAGACAAATGTGAGCAACTACACAGTTGTGACAGCACATTTTCTCCAATAGCAGCCCTGCGTTTTGTGTACTGTATGTCACTGTCCGGCTATTATCTGTGACTTTTCATTAATCCTCAGAAATTGATCTGTTTTGCTCTCTTGTTTACCGGTGACTTTGCGATGCCACATTTACTGGAGCCTATTATGTTCTAATCATCGTCCTCTCTCTCCTCTCCTCTCCTCCCCCCTTGCCCTTTTTCTCTTTCTCCCTCCCTCTCATGGTGACAGATACCACCCTGTCCAGTGAACGTGGTAAGTACTGCCGCCGCCGTCGTGCACTCCCTTGATTTAGAGCCATCTGTGCGTGGACTGCCAACAGCGGATTGGCTGTTGGCGTTGATGTGGAAGGAACCATTTTGAGATCTTTGTCTCAGTGGGGGAGCGCCGAGCCGCTAACATCATTTGCATCACCAGGAAGCTATTTTCCTCTCCATCACATTGCGTGTCACGCCCAAAGTTGAAACGAGGAGAAAAACATCAAACGGAGGCAATTATGAAAGCAGCATCCACAGACCCATGTGGCCAATCAGAATTTGAATATAGCATATTTTCCCTGCATGCATTTTTGCCTCGACCTACTTAGTCAATTTACCTCCTTTTGACTCCAATAGTATTCACTACATATAAGTGGTATCCTTTTCACTTTGTCTCATTCCAGCTTTAGTGGCATCTCCATGTCGTCTAAACAGAGAGTAGATGGATTCTCCCACTGAGGCAGCCTCTCTTTTCATTTTATTTTGAATTTGGCTTCCCTCTGTCATGCTGTTATTAATGGCTTCCTGTGCTTGGAGGAGCACTTTAATCACTTCATCAAACAGGTTTAAAGAGATAGTCCATCTGCAGTACTGGCGTTGTTTATATCTTAGGCTTATTTGGCATGTGTGTGTGTGTGCCCCGGACAGACATCTGGTTTGCCCTGTAAGCAGCGTGATAGCACCTGTGTCAGCCACTCTTCTTCTATAACACTGCTTTGTGTGCTCATAGTCTCACCAGAGTTTCGGTATGACAATGAGACAAGTAGTCATCCTGCTGAACTCGCTCCCTGCTCCATGAAGGATGATGCTTTGGGGTGAAATTGTAGAGCTAAATTGGTGTGGTGGCATCACAGGGCATAGACAAAACACCACACGCTGTGCGTCAGGTCTTTGAAACCTGAAAGTGGCGAGAGGGAAGAGAGGTGTAAAGTTGTGGTTCAGATCAAGCACTTTGAGGTTTATTTGTGTGTATCTGGTTAACCCCCATTTACTGGTGGAGGAGAAGGTGATCCGCAGCACAGAGAAGCTTGTGTGATACATTTTTCATTGCCAAGCTAGCGACAGTACTTTTTCTCTCTCAATCCAGTTGGGCTTGAACAAAGAGCAGGGAATAAGAAGTCACAAAAAGCAAAGATTCTTATTCATCCTGAGTGTCACCCTTGATTTTGACCTCATCTCTGCCTTTCTTAACCACTCCCACATTAAAACATACACATGAATTCACCCACACCTCCCTTCCTTCTTCTGTACTGCTAAGTAGTCACATAATGTGAATGATGTTCCACAATGAAAGGCAGAAAAAGAGGAAGGATGCAATGAATAGATTAAAAAGGTAGGTGAGAGAGTGAGAGCACGCAGTGGTAGTGCAAGGTCTGTGTGCCCTTGGTCCTTCTGATGAAACGCAGCCAGCAGGCAGCCGTCCAGTAGACTGCTCATCACTCACCGCAGCATACATCATTCACGCCTTTCAATTCCTGTTTTCATACATGTGCCTGTGGAAGAAACATACCTGCAGTGCACAACAGTACATAGTGGAGCTTCCTCGCTGTGTCTTCCCCGTGCTTAACAAGCTCCTCTCTGCCCCCTCTGCAGTGATAGGGGTGTGTTTGGAGTCGTCTGATAGGCCTCCTCGATGTGAAGTGGCTGCTGCCGCATCCTCTCCGAAGCTTAATTGGCTGTACCTGAGACAGGAGGGCAAGGTGTAATTGCGATAAGAGAAAACGCTGTGCTTGGCTGGTTTTAGGGCCCTTATCTATAGTCTCCGGATTGATTATGGTTTTTCTGCCAGTCGTGCAAATTGTTCAACCCCATCAACTGCACTCTGTCTTGGTCAAACCGCAGTGCACATCGGCAAACTATAAACCAGACGGTGTGTGTACTGCTGATTAGGCTACAATATTCTGACCACCGGCTTTACGCTCCGATCTCTACTGGTTGTGTTTCATGCTTTTTTTTTATTATAGACAGTACAGTTTAGCACCTGGTATACCATATAATGTATTTTTAATGTTCAAATTAACATATATATATACTGCTATACTGTAGCTCACTGCAGTTACTTTCCTCTCGGTAAGACAATTTAAGAGATGATTGTTCCTCTAAATGCCAAAACATATTATAGGAGTACTTCTTCCTGAAAATGATCATTTAATCACTCACCCTGTGTTACCTTGAATTCTTGATGAAACCTTTGCTTTACTCGCATGCCTACACAGTGAACGAAGAATCAAAAAACGGAGAAGATTCTTGAAGAATTGAAGAGAGTGGGGGCCGTGTTTAGCGACAGCATAGTCATATACAAAACTTCCCAAACACATTCACTTTCGCTAATACCTTAGTGTTTAAAACACATCCGCATTAATAGCCTCACGGACGGACGAGGAACTAACCTGCTCAAGCGTGAGACTGTTTATGCAGACGTTTAAATACTAATGTTTTAGTGTAAAATGCATGTGTTTGGAAGCAGTGAGCATACGACTGGATAAATGAGATTTGAATTATACTGCACGAGTTGTGTGAGAGTTTGTAAACAGATGTTTTGATATAGTTTTGCTCTTGTTAAACTAACCCCCATTTACATTCACCGTAGAGGCATGCAAGAAAAACAACGTTTTCTTCACAAATTTCGGGTAACACGGGGTCAGTAATTGACATAAAAATGGTCATTTTGGGGATGAAGTATTTCTTTAAAGCAATAGTTTGACATTTTGGGGAATATACTATTCAGTTTCTTGCCAAGATATAGATGAGAAGTCTGACAACACTCTCATGCCTGTAGGCTAACCATGCAGCTAGAGCCAGCAGCCGTTTAGCAGAGCGTAGCATAGATAGCGGAAATAGCCAGACTCTGTTCAAAGGTAACAAAATCAACGTACTAGCACCTCTATATCTCACAAATTAACATATTGTACTTTGACTGTTTATCCGTACATAAACGCCAAGACTCCAGGACGTCACTGCTCCCGCCAAGAAATAGTGTAACACTAACCTCCAGTAAAACCACAGCTTCTTGTTTTTACACTTTAGTTTTTCTACGGATTAAACAAACAACACATAACGTGTGAATTAGTGAGCTTCAGAAGTGCTGGTAGGCAGAGCCAGGCTAGCATTTCCCCCTGCTGTCAGACTTTATGCTAAGCTAACATATTTAGTGTACAGACATGAGAGAGGTATCAATCCTGACATCTAACTCTTGGCAAGAAGCAGGCATTTTCCAAAATGTTGAACTATGCTCGATCTATAGATTATATTTTCTAATCTTGACATGTAAAGTTAATACCTCTGTGCCATATGCACCTACTGAAATGCTTTATGTGCAGTCTGTGTTTCCCCCACCCCGTCCTCTCTTTCCCTGGTTTTGAGTAGTGGTTGGGGCTGAAAGAGCATCTAATGGGCTGTGAAATGTCTCCAAAGCTAGAGCAACAACAGAAGCTAATGTCTCAAAGCCCTTCTGAAACAACACAAGCGGCGAAGAACCCTGACGGGGCAAAGAGAAGAAAAGGAAGGAGGAGGGGGGGCATCCCTGGTTTCCTCTAATGTGTCAGAGAGGCCATTTCTGTCAGCCTAATTGTAGTGAAGCTTTCCGAGTGGCCTTGGTGAAATGGCGTAATTGCCTGCTGGAATGGCTCAGACTGCACTGTTGGCTGCAGGGTTTCCTTTTCCAATGTAGCGCCAGATCCTGAACGCAGCTCAACACTGTTCTGACATATGCTGTTTCAATCTTTCTATCTGCAGAGCACACTGCTTAGGAGGGCAAATTCAAGGCTCAGGGATATTGACAGGGCAGCTTGAAATATTACAGTTGACAATTTTAGCTCGACAATGTGATTTAGCGGCATGGAACCTGAGAGCTATTGGTCCAAGTAAACAAAGGGATCTAGTTTCACAGTTTGCTAATGGGGCTAATTTGAACATGTGTTCATTGGAAGAGTACTTAATAATCTAAGCGTGTATGTGTTTTATTACACAAAAGGGATAATGTAAAAAAAAAAAAGATCAATGTCATGTTAGCATTACCTGTCTTTGCTGAGAAGAAGGTGTGTTGGATGCGATTCTTGATCATTTGCGAGCATTTTTCTCTAAAATGTGGTGAAGCAAGCGACCCCTTCTGCTTCTCTTCCCCCTCAGTACCAATTAGAGCTGTTTTTCTGCAGCGGATCTTGAGCTGATGAAGACAGCCACTAAGAGCTCTTGAAGTAAAAGTCACACAGGACCTGTATGGCAGATGGTTTGTGCAAGAGAACGTGCAAAGAGAGAACGAAGCGAAGAAGGAAACAAACAAGCATAAAAATGGCATCCTGTCTCCGTCGTGGAGCTTCTATTTTCTACCCAATTTAAGACTTACCATTTCCAAATTTTCAAACTTTTCCTCAAAAATGCTGTCAAACCTTCGTGACACCGGGGAAAACATACAGATCTTGTTCTGTGGAGAATTTTTGCACATGATCTTCCAAAAACTATCGAGGCAACTCAAGGATTTCTCAATACGAAAAAAAGTGCTGGGAGCTGCTTGATCTCATGGCTTTGACCAGCTCTCCCAGCTGAATGGAAACAAGCTTTGCTCCGGCATTTCCCTACAAAGGCGGCCAAGAGTTGAGGCACAGAGGACAGTGCCTAATGGCTGCAAGCCGGGCTTTTCCCATGTTTCACAAAGCTTTGATCAGTATTTTCAGGCCTATTTTTGTGATGCAGATGAGAGCAGACAGGAAACTTACTGGAACCATTGAGGTCTAAGGCTTTGTGCTTGTGCTTCCTAGTTCAGAGCCGATCAGACACACATTTCTCTTCACGTCAGACCACTTTACTGTGCAGTGTGCTTATACATCAACTTCTGCCACCAGGGGTTGCGTCAATTTACAGAAGGGAACAGAATATAGATTATGCATTTATAAAGGCGTAGAGAGAAAAGAGAAACGGAGACCTTGCGGTCACTTTTCATGTCAATACCACAGGATGCAGATGAATGATTTCCTCTCGCAGTGACAGCAGAGGCCACTAAAAACACAAACACAAAACAGCATCAGTCCCTCTTTTTTCAATTTTTTTTTACCTCATTTATCAGCGGCATCACAATTATCGGGCTTTTTAAAGACATTTTTCAATGGTATCTAGCTAGCTCTTAGCGTACCAATGCGATGGGTAAAGCCAGCTAGACAACAAGGTCATGCAAGTAGGATCACAGACAAGACTAGATAAAAGCTCATTTATATGCCCACGCCACCAACTGGTCAGGGGTGTTATTAATTTAAAGTTGCGGTAGATGGCCCTCAGTATTATTATCTGCCAAAATGATGGACACTCTTCAGATTTTTCCGTCATTGATAGAAAGAAATTCATTCAATAACGTAACACATTTGTTTAACGTGACCACTGGCTGCCACTTGCCAGAAAACTGCCACATAAGAAAAACGAAACATCATCTTTATGTCAATGTCTTGGAGTCATGTCTATCTCATGGGTAGTAGCTGCTTCCATCTCCACACTGCGTCTTTGTTAGTTCAGCCATGGTGTATACTTGACCAATTAGTTCACACTTCATTTTATCACCCAGACTGGGACTAATGAAGCCACTTTTCTTGGGTTTAATTATACCAACATTATGCGATATTATGAGGAACAGGAAATGACAAAGCACACTTTAGTATCCCTCCCTTCCATTATCACCTCCCGCTGCGGGAGACTTTTCCCTCTCCAGCTCTCCCTCCATCCCTTTACTGTATCGCTCTTCCGCTCAGTACTTCCAGGCACATCCTCCCCTTCTCCCAGCGCCTGGATGGTACAAAAGGTCCTGTGAGACCAGTCTGGTCCGGGCAAATCCTGACACAAATTAGAGTGTAGAGACCATTATTAAAGGCAATTGCCACTGCCTGCAAGCAACAGTTAAATTACAATGTATCTTGAACAAAAAGGCGAGCAATTTTTATTACCCCCTTTTTTCCCTCCCTGGCAGAGCTACACGATGGAGTGAGTGCAGCTTTGGAACTGTGTCATCCTGCGAGATCTGGGGTGGAGTTATAATGTAGTACGGCGCTGACATTCGCACAAAGTCTGGCACTCAAAGAGGCCTGCTCATGATTGGCACCCGGGTTTGCACAAAGAGCATTAATTTTCTTCGTTTAAAAAAAAAAAAGAAAAAAAAAGCCTGATATTTTTCCACACTTTTCACCTCTGATGCTCAGCTTCTCAGAGGCACACGAAATACTCAAGTTTGCTTTCATGTGAAGTATACGGAGGCGATTTCTGTGGCTGGCTTTTAACTCCTGCATTTCGCTCTTTTCTCTGTCAAGCGGATATTCCAGCAGGAACGATTTGCCTGTCAATCACAACTTTACCTCTCAGTGTTCCTTACATGCACAGATTAATTTGCTCCTGTGAGGAAGCACTGTGTGTGCAAATGAGCATGCTTCACTTATATCTGTGGATATATGTGTGTGTATGTGTGCGTGTCATACATTTTATGTTATAAGTACTAATCTGCCACTTCTGTAAGATTACTGCTGGAGCTGACTTCATGCGGCGCATGTCAACATCCCAGCTGACAGAACCTGCTGAGTTCCTGTTTCCTTGACGTTTATTCAAACTGCACTTCCCTCTATGTTACCAAATTACTTTAATCAACCCTAACTTGACACGTTAATATCATTTAAACTCTCTCTGACTCACTTCTCACTTCTTTTGTGTGAGTTTTTCCCATTTACTGTCGGGGCAAATTTGGTATGTAGTGCTCAGCCAGTCTCACTGGGCTTTTTTCCATCACGACATATTACTGTTGTGTAGTTATTGCTCATCTGAACAATTCACTAATGACACTGTAGCTACAGTTGGGTACAGTCCAGTTATTTTGCTAATGTGAACATGCGTTAATATGAAAATATATTTAGTAACGTTTTAAAAACCAGAAAGCAAACTTCATCTTAATGATGGTAACATTTAAATTACAATATAGCTACCCACCCAAAAACTGTAATGGGGACTTTTAGTTTCCTTATGCATCATATCTAGCTATGAGAGTCAGCACTAAATGTTTAGTTAATATACATCAACTGTTTTTTGTAATAATAGTAAGGCCACCAAACACAGGCTTTTCTTTTTTTTATCTTGAGGGCTTAGACACTGAAATAGCTCCAGGACTACAATGTAATGCAAAGTATTACCACATTTTTAAGGAGCGAGAGCAAGAACTGACACACTCTGTAAAGAATTCTCCCTGGAAAAGAAAAATGAAACGTTTTCTGTGAAGTATGATGAGGCATATTTTTCTCACCTATGACAAACTCTAATTTCCTGTGCTCCCTAGTCACGCACCTGTCAGAATCACTTTCCTGCTACAATTTTCTCCCACGTCATCCCAAAAAGCACATCCACCCGTGAGTCAGGCACACAGGGCAGCATATGGCCGTTAATGAAAAGAAGAATTAAAGATAATACACTGTGGTTCCTCAGAGATTCATGTCGTCCATTTTTTATTTAAATTACACTGAATGTGACCATCTGTTTAGGTCTTTGTACCGTAGATTCTTCATACAGTGTGCAGTTTCTTAATGAATATTTGAATGTTGCCCTTTTAATTTAGCCACTTTGCCGCAATGTGCCTCATCTATGTCTAATTCTATGTGTGATTACCTGCATTTTCCGCGATGCTTTTAGACAATCTCCTGCGCTTTTTCCATTCAGATGTTGTTCGTATGTGACCAGAGTAAATTAAGCCTCATATTGATGTTGTCATTTTGACGTGGCATAAACACACTAACGACGAGGCTATTGGATGGACTACCGTGGTCATCAGAGGATGAATCTTTTCCTCTAGCGCCATCATCGGGTCAACATGTATCAATACTCTGGTTTGGTTTATGGAAAAAGCACAGTCATGGCTAGAAGTAGGGAGAGAGTTAAGCCTCTGCTGTACTTTGTGTTTAGTAATCAAGTCTATGAGCAAATGTTAGCATGTTAAAACACCAAAATCACATGGCGGACATGGTAAAAAATTGTACCAGCTAGTTATTGTTTTTAGTTTATTTATTAGTAATTAGTTTAACTTCTTTAGTGAAAAACTGAACATGAAAAAAGAAAAAGGGTCCATCAAGTTATCACCAATAACCAGTTTCAGATGATAAAGGTTTGTCAGCTGGATGTTTCTTGTAAAACGGTTCATACAAGAGACTCACCCGAAATGACCCCATTACTCTCCTTTCCTCAACCTCCATCATCGGTTTTCATGCCCTATCCCATCAAAGCCCCAATTCATTTTTAATTGATTGAACTGTTTAGTACTCGCGCTGTTTTTCATTTTAGGGCCGGAGGAAAGACAGCGTATTGCTGGCTCAACCTTTCCAAACAGCACCTGTACAAACTGTTTTTCTTCGCCCCACTCAGCTCCATCACTCTCGCGCTCACCCACTCTGCAGATTAGCTCTGCACTGTGCTAGTGGAAGAATGAGGCCAGCTAAAATCAAACATTAATCAGCTGCCTTTTTACAAGACAGAGGGGGCGCCTGCACTCCCTGGGTCCCCCTCCTTCTTGCCCTTAGCCTGCCCTACCACCGAATGTTAATGTGACTGCCATTACTCATTTATGAGCTGCCCGCTGCTCATTGCCCAGAGCCTGTTGTCCGGGCCTGGGCTGGCATGGCAGGCACACTGCTGGTGGACGGCTGTGCCAGGGCATTCAGCGGTGGCAGGGCCAGGTTTGTTTTTTAAAAAAGAACATTGTTGTGTGGGCCGTGCTGTTTAACTGAAATAGGACTCTGGTGTTATTGGAGAAGTTGGAAGTTGTGAATATGGTATCATATTTTCAGTAGGTGATGTATAGAATAAGACAACACAATTAGAAAACTACACTGTCATCAAAACTGAGAGGATCACTCTTTCACATAGGACCAACGGCAAGCTGTCCAATTTTTTATTCAGTAAGTGGGCAATATGATGTGATGTATTCACATTTGGATGGTTGTAATTGGACATAAATCTTGCTAAATTGCCTCCATGGTGAGACTAAGTACCTCGATATGTGCAGACAGGCAGCTTTGAAGAGTAAGAGCTGAGTGGTGGTTCTTGGTATCCAGGACACAGAGCGCAGCAGGAGTCATTCTTATTCTTAGTAGTGACATCAAAAGAAGCCAGCCTGCGCAAGGTGAGACACACAGACACTCTCTCATGACGGTGTGTGAAGAGTTGCCATCAGTGTCAGAAATGAATGAAGGAGGGAAGTATGGGTCGTTAACTCATGTGTGTCTGGACCTGCTGTGAAGAGAGTAAAGATAAAGAGTGAGGGAAAAAAAATAAAAGAGGAAGAAGCTGAAGATTGAATGCATTTGTGTCGCGGGTTTTTTTTCTTACCTCTGTGCTGCTGCGAGCTCGTGTGCCGCAGCGACTCCAAAGGTGTTGCTTAGTGTGAAGTGGCTGATGATCCAGGATCCCACAGACTGTCACGCAATCCTGTTTCCCAGATGGCATTGCTCTTTGCGTCACCTTTTCTCCCCATGGCGCTACGGCTTCAATGGAAGTGAGTGGATACAGTCCAGTGGAGCCTTCACTGTTTCCATGCATGTTTAATGCCTGTACTAGAATTACCACGTATGGCACTCTCCAGCACATGTAGGCATTGTTGGTGTTATTGGGTTAGCTTGCTTCATACAAATGGGTTCCCTCTCAAAACATCACGGGGAGCTTTAACTGCTGTTACACGCTGAATACTTTAAATGTAATCAACAAACAGTGTAACTCAGCCTATAACAGGCACTGTTGTGCATGAGCAAACGGCGCTCAAACAGAGTTTCATGTTTTTTTTAAGAAAACTTGCCCAAGGACAGTGTCTTCTCCTTCATCTCATTCTTGCCTATGGAGCCTCATATATTTGTGGCCTTGGGGGGGGATTCCCAGCATGCTGCAGAAGCAGCAAATGTGTATCCTGTGGCTAAAAGGTAGATACTTCTCCAAGAGTGCACATACACACATGTATACTTCTCTCCTATGGGAGTGCTAATCCCCAAGAGATGAAAGGAGTCTCCTGCTGCTCTCTGATCCCTGTGTCCTGCTGCGGCGGTCCATTTGGTGCCTGCACGGCGGAGAGAGACAGACGGGTCCAGTTGATGCTCCCACACATGGTGTCCTTGACCGAAGCACAGACGTGACTTAGGCCAAGCCCCAAGCTGATCCAGAAAGTTCCCCATTAGAAATCGATGCCCGTTTGACGGCCCTTTCATTCAAGCTGTCTTTGTGGTGTGTCTGTATCACCATAGAGAGAGATACAGAGAGAGAGAGAGAGAGAGAGAGAGAGAGATACAGAGAGATACAGAGAGAGAGATACAGAGAGAGATACAGAGAGATACAGAGAGAGATACAGAGAGAGAGACAGAGAGAGAGAGAGAGAGAGACAGAGAGAGAGAGAGAGAGACAGAGAGAGAGAGACAGAGAGAGAGAGAGGGAGAGAGAGAGACGGCCCCTTCACACCTCCCTGAATCATGGTGTTTCCTCATGGGAAGCCAGGCGTTAATGCTAGATTAACTATCTCCTCTTCATTATAGGAAACAGAGTCCTCTGCTCAACCTTGATGCTTTGAAGTGCTACAAAAGTTCACTCAGAGTCCATTGACCACGTCTGCTTTTATTGTGTGTTTGTGTGTGTGTGTGTGTGTGTGTGTGTGTGTGTGTGTGTGTGTGTACTCCTACACCGGTGCAGGAATGCATGTGTGTGTGCACATTAGGGCATTCACAACTGCTGCATTTTTAGTCGTCATGGACTACTCCCAAAAAGTAGTCGATTAATCAAGGGAGGTATATCATTTCTTTCACCCAATAACAATGATCAATTCTCGTCAAAAAGGTCTCAAATACTACCAGTAAAGGGTTACCTAACGTAGGTGTTACCTAGGTGAAATAGTAGAGTCCTCGATTGGCTCTGACAGGCTGTTTACAACAGAGCCGCTGATTGAAGTAAACCCCATGCAGGCTTGTGTGAGCTGGAGATGCTGTTCGACTGCAGTAACAACGCGACTGCTTCCTTGCAGGATTAGCTTCTCTAAATATATAGAATTCTGTTTATTACCTCTGCCAAGGAGGTTATGTTTTTTCGGCTTGGTTTGTTTGTCTGGCCGTCTGTCTGTCTGTCTGTTTGTCTGTTTGTCAGCAGGATTACGGTAAAACTTCTGGGACTTGGTGGAAGCATGGGCCAAGGAAGAATCCATCAAACTTTTTGTACAAATCACAGGGCGGATACACAAACTATGTTTTACTTTTGATAACATTGTGAGATAGGACATGTGTGCTGCATTTATGTGGTGTCGTTCAAACGTTCTGAGCAATGAAATGAAACACGTCTTCTTTGTACCGTCCGTGTTTTCCACATTAGGTTTTAAATCTCACGAACACACCAAAGTCGGAAGAGCGACTTCCCAACTCCGGAATTGGGACCATCCGACGAGCATGTGAATTCACCATTGGCCTTGGCGGAGGTCTGCGCTCTTCAAGTGCCATTCTCATTTAACATAGCATAACTTGGAAAATGATCGTTCAAACAAATATATGTTCATCAACAACCAAAGTTATGTCCACCTTTGGCCATTTCCACATTGTTGATTGTAGTCGAGCATTGGGACGTACAGTCACATTTCTCTTTAGCAGATCAACTGCCCCACAGCCCCCCTAGCTGCTTTGTATTCTGGGAAACCCAGAGTGTACATGAACATTTCCAGCGTGTATAATCGGGTACCTCTGTACTACAAGCACAGCTGAGAGAATGCTTAAATAAATGGCCTTCGACATTATTAAATGCCGAGGAAGAAAGAGGAATAGATCCTAGCAGAAAGCTGCTTCAACGTCTATGAGGATAAACTCAGTAATAGCCTCCGCCCCGGTGCATCCTTTGCCACACTGAGAGCTTCTGCTGCCTGATGTAGGTCTTTATTGTAGTTCTCCTCAATGTCATGAATTTTAAAGAACTGATAATAAACCCCAAGGGCCCTTATTCAGCACAACATCACTTAATAAGGAAATTGCCAACCTAGGTCCTCTCCATTTAATCACAAATACAGTCCAGATGGCTATCTTCAGTTCTGATTACATCCTTAATTCTCTGCTTGACTGCTAGCCTCAATGGGAACCTTCCTTCAGAGAAAGAAAATAAAAGAATCAGCAGTAAAGGGTTGCTCAAGGTGTCTCTGCAAAGGTCTCTGTTCTTTGTTGCACCTGAATCCCGTGCTTAAGCCCACCCTGTTTCATATGCCAGAGGTGCATAAAATTCTATACCACAGTATTTTATATGTGAGCCTTTAGTAGAGATAAAAAAGAGAGAAATGTTGTGAGGCAAGTGAAAAGACTGCGTGCTCTTTTTTTCTTTTTTTTTATAAATGAAAATTCTTGTTGAAATAAAGAACCTCAAATCATTAGAATGTTTTTTGTATGGACTCTTTTATACCCTTACACTAACGTCTGAGACTTAATGTGGCTCATACCATTCAATGTGAAGGTAATATTATAGTTACAGTCACAGTTAAAGCCTCTGGTTTTCCAACACATTTCCAGACACTGGGTCCAGTTTTGTGGGCAATTTGCTAAATTGTTTTATGTCAAGTTTCTATTATTGCCATTTTCTCCATGTTCTCACCCTTTAAAGGAATTGTTCGACATTTTGGGAAACATGCTTATCCGCTTTCTTGGGAAGAGGTGATTATTCTTAGCTTAGCATATATACTGGAAACTGAGAGAAACAACTAGTCTGGCTCTGCAAAGGCAACAAACTCTCATTTTCTCACATGTTTTTTTTGTGCGGATTAGACATACAAGGTATAACATGTTAATTAGTGAGCTTGAAAAGTCCTGGTAGGTGGATTGTGCTGCCTTTTTAGAGAGCCAAGTTCCATGTTTCCCTCTTTTTTCCAGTCTTATGCTAACTGGCTGTTGGCTCCAGCTACATATTTAGTGAACAGACATGATAGGAGTGTTGACTTTCTCATCAAACTCTTGGAAAGAAAATGAACGAGCGTATTTCCCAAAATGTTGCACCATTCCTTTAAATCAAACACAAGCAGAGCAGCGGGGCTGGGTGGAAGACAGACAAGGATTTTACAACAGGGGGGCAACGGACTATGACCAGACTCATGGGAAATGTGAAATGTTGTTGAGCATATAATCTGTCGTCTTTATCATGTCAATTATCACCATCACAAATCATTTGACAACAATATTTTGGTACTCCTCGTATAACCTTAATATGAGTCCAAAAACTCTGCTGTTCGATTCTAACAGCTAGCAGCTGACTTTAAAGGGCACACATTATGTTATGTTTAGGTTAATACATATGTTTTGGGTTTTTACTAGGACATGTTTACATGCTTTAATGTAGGGAAAAAATCCATTCTTTTTCTCATACTGTCTTTCTGAATGTACATGTATTCATTATCTGTCTGAAACCCTTTTAGCACCTGTCTCTTTAAGCCCCCCCCCCCTCCCAAAAAGGCCCAGTCTGCTCTGATTGGTCAGTGTTTCCGGGTCTTCTGTATCTATGCTCTCGGCGTCTCTGCAACGTCAATACTGGCGGGGAATGACTGTTAACGTCACTGTAGCGGCACTTTCTACCTGTGTACGTATAATTGTTCCATCACAACCTTACAGATGTCCTGATTTTGCGTTAAAAGCACATTTTCTCAATATGCGTTTTGATACTTTCACAGTATTTATATATCACCTGGACTTGACTTATAATCAAACACACATGGAAATCTCACTGTTTAGAATACGGGACCTTTAAAAGCTTGCAGCCTAGTTTAAAACTTGCAGAGTAGGTTAGTTAAACTCAGGCACTTGCAGTGTCAACTTTGCAGAACACACTGCGCTGTACTTTAACCTACTGTTAAAGCAGGTGGCACATGGTCTCCCTGCAAACGGACACCTTTGCAAGCTCATAAATAACAATGGTGAATGTTCGGGCCGTGTAGAACACATGGGGGTCACCTCCGCACAAGTAGGGCAGTGTTGTCCGTGGAGGATTGGGGCACATCCTCCCTCCGTCTATCTAGAAGTGGCTAGCATCAGCAGGTTTGGAGCAGGAAGCGCCTGGTTAATATTTAGGACGAAGCACACTGAACATTAGTTTTCCCCCAGGCTCTCCTTTCCTGTTTTTCTCTGGTGCCAGCTATGCGACAGGTGTCTTTTCAGGCCCAGGATGTGATGAATGAAAGGCTGTTTGTCTGAAGCAGAAAATAAAATGCAACATATACTGTAAAAACAGGGCTCCTCGACATCTTGAACTGGATTAATCAAACAGTACAGTGTGCTTCTCCTGAGACCCTGCCTGTATGGCCATTTATGAAAACAACTCCTCTTTTAGTCACCCATTAACAGTATGATTAAGTACTGCAACATCACCTTCCAAGATATGAGCAGTTTGGTATTTTGCCTTTGCTTCACTGCGCCTTCTATTGACACTTTTCACACATCCTTCTGACAACTTGTAAAACAGCCTTCATTTTAATAAACAAAAGAGTTTACTCAACTAATAAACTTCATCATGAGGACTTTATGTGTTGACACATTATGTAACGTTGCATGTTATTGTAGTCTCAACGCATGAACATGTCACTTAACCTCATTCCATGAGTGTGTGTTTCTGTCACCATTACTGTAGGAGTTAATGATGCTGAGAGAGAAGGGCACTGCTCTGGGCTGGCTGGAGGGACAGGAGACATGTACCTGCCTTCTCCTGAGACACTCATTAAGCAGCACAGTGTTCACATCACATCAAATCACTGCCTGGGTCCACAGAGGGCTACATTAGCAGCTTATTTATATTTCATTGCGTGCACATGCAAGCGTTTGCCTTGCGGGGCTCAAAAACAGTTGCTTTAATAAAGTTGTCGGAGATAAAATAAGCACTGTCGCACCATGGCGGATTCTGGTAGTTCTGCGCTGGTATCGGATTACATAGTAAACAGAATTGTATCATAAATCGCACACCACTCACAGGTTCTCCCACTTCCATCTGCCACTCTCCTAGATGTAGAAAAACAAAGGGGTTACAGCGGACACGGTGTCTGGTCGTCACATGATAATTGTTTGGGAAGTCGTTCTTGTGACGCTGCTGTGTTGGTGGATGCTACTCAGAGTGTGCTGTGTTTAAACAACACGTACTCTGTACTGAATTGTTCTCCGGACATGAGGGGGCTTTCATGTACATTTTCCAACTTAGAAACACATTTTCTTTTTTATCCCGACAGCACATGAATGCAACACAAATGCTCTATCTGGCAATGTTAACTAAAGTGAAACACGTCTATCCGACCCATACTTACAAAATGTTATGGGTTCTTCGTTGGCTCATGTTACACGCTTCAAGTTTCATGAAAATCGGATTGTGGTTTTCCCCCAATCCTGCTGACACACAAACAAACTGAGCATAAAACATAATGACTGACTAATAAAACTGGACCCACAATATATTTATCTCTTCCTGGGAATTTCTCTATGCTGATGCCACCATACTTTTTGTATCTGCAATTATTGCAGAATTGCTAAAATGTCTGTGAAATGCAGTAATTGCTCTCAAAGATATTATTCCAGTAGCTGTGTTTTTTCATCATAAAAATGGCAAAGTTAAAACGATGAGAACACATTTTGGCAGTGCATTTTCAGACATCACAATGCAGCCATACAGACGGTACATGTACACACACTTCCACACACACAGATCCACACACTTCCACACCTCATTTTCCTGTCCACCCCCACACAAATTCACCTGGTAGAACAGAGTGACCTCGTTCTGCCAAAACCTTTCAGTCATCCTCAGTGCGCTCACACACACACACACACACACACACTTTGCCTCTCACTTAGCCAGCACGCTTCCTCAACAGACCTGTTAAGTGATTAGCTCATCACCGTTAGCTGGGATCACACGACCTATAGCTTCCTATACTGCTCTGATGAGCAGGAGATAAGCCAAAGACCGAAGCAGCTGATGATCTCATCACTGACACATTTGGATACTTTTGTATTTTCGGGGCAGCCATTGTTTGCTGAGAGGTCTGACAGTCTGTAGGGACTCAGAACATTTTTTAATATTTGACTGAAAATGTTTGACTGAGCATGTCAGGATCCTGTGATGAATTTATTATCACACCATGTCAACAGAAATTGCATGATTGCGCATGAACAGTCGTATGATCGGGAACGTGCACATACATTTTAAGGGGCTTTGGCTTAATTCAACAAAACATTAATTCCCATTGTACTGCCTCAATTGCTCCTTCTGACGTACACATGCACAAGCTACTCACACATACTTGTGTAAACCAAATAGTTCCTGGAGGAAAAAAAAAAAACAATCAGATGTATGTTACAAATATAGAATACATGCTGTTGTTATTCATCAAAAGAAGCTGAGGTATGCTATATTTAACCCACCATCTACAAAAACATGTTTACTACCATCTTACACAAAATATAAAAGGCAGAAGGACCTATTGAAGATTCAGTTGTTTACTGGTTGTTGATTTAAAACCAGCTTTGCAAAAATATGCGTCTCTCTCTGCCTCATCTCCGTTGAGGTCACTCACTATAAACAATGGGCACCACCTAAATGAAGCTTCATCCTTCAGCACTTAACCTTCGCTGAACGCAGCAATTAGCCTCTGTTAAGTGTTGAGCAACTTTAAGCTCCAAGATATCGAAATCATAATAAACTGTTTCTTTAGTGTGGGCATTACTACTGGTAAATAGATAAATGCCACGAATGTTCTCACATTTTAGTACACAGGAAAATAATGAGACAATGCTTGCATATAAATTGTCACAGCCGGTTCTGCCTTTTTCGCTTTCGATGCAGTTTTCCTTTATTAAAGTTGTTTTGCGAACCATACTTACTCCATTTAGTGCATTCGCATCACATTACAAGTCAAAACATACGGACCACAAAACAAACACGTGTTGACAGTGTGTGCTGCCTTTATTTTAGTTACTTATTAATAAGAACAATTAAGTGTAAAATGTTCATACAGTATAATCTCAGTTTCAGGCAAACCAACCGAAGCAGCTGAGTACATCTCCTACATTATTATAAACATTTTAGCTATTGATATGGTCATTTTGTTTATTGTTATTAATTGAATTATTATTCAGATGTACTAATTAATTGTCTAGTATCATTTATGAGACTATTTTATGAGGCTACATTAACTGGCTTAATCATTTAACTTTGTTACAAAGTTGGTGCCCCTAGAGGTGACTTGGTGTAAATTAAGTCATACTAATTAATATAATTAATAATTATATTAAATATAAGTATATTATTCTGATAATTATTAATTCCTTCTGATAGCCATGTTAATGTGTTTTTGGGCTAATGCACCGACTTCATTGTAGTGCCAGTTATTATCAACCCTATTTATGATTTTATGAATATTAATAGTTTTATTAATATTAATTATCATTAATATGTTAATAACCAGACTTGCTCATACCAGAACCCCAACCTAATGATGACAACTGGCGTGAGGCGTGGCAGTGTTCCAACGTGTGTGTGAATGCACACTTCATGCTGTTCTGTGGGATGCATGTTTGTGTGTTTGTGTTTTTAAAGGTGTGTGTTGCTGGCTGTATTTATCGGGGATTTCGTCTGTATGGACATAAATGTTGTGTGTGACTAACACCTTTGTCATTGAAGAATGGTCCACTGCTTAAGTGATGTTTCTCCAGCCAGCATTCACAGCCTCTTGCACCAAAACTCTTTCAGTTGAGAGCAACAAAGCATCACAGTCTGTGTAGCACACGGATACACATTTTAGAATAACTCCAGCTCTCTGCCTGTATTCAACACGCTCTCAATCCCGACTCATCAAATACGGAGTTACTTTTTAACACACTGTGTACCTGTTTAGTGGCATTTTTCAACATGCAGGGTAGTCCAATAGACTTCAGCACGGCTTTAACATTACCTAAACATCACGTACATGACGTTAGTTACGGTACCTGATGGTTAGGGTTAGGCAACAAAACAACTTAAAATAAGTACGTTTGTTATGTAACTTAAGTAACGCACATAAGTTAGGTACATTATGTAAGTTAAGTATGTGACGTAAGTGACGTAATTTAAGTACGTATGTGACGTAAGTGACGTAAGTTAAGGGCGTATGAGACGTAAGTTAAGTATGTGACGTAAGTTAAGTAAGTGACGTAAGTTAAGTATGTGACGTAAGTGACGTAAATTAAGTAAGTGACGTAAGTTACGTAAGTTAAGTATGTGATGTGAGTTAAGTACATTACGTAAGCTAACTTGCGTACGTAAGTTAAAATAAATCAAGGTTGACTTTTGGTTTCACATCCATCGACCTACCTCCACCCCAACCTCCTTCCCACATGGACTTTGTCCCTCTTTATACTACGTCACCTGACTTCCTCTTTTACTCCCGTCATAATTACTACGGCCACTAGAGGCAGCCTTGCACGTGCTAAACTGACGCTAGAGGGTTATGTGGAGCGTCATACTTTGCACTATAGGGCCACTGACCAAGCTGCCGTATTTGACGAGTTGGGAGTGAGAACATCCACAATAAGACCTTCCATAGTGTTTCAATGAGTTAACGTGTGGAAGAATATCAAGCTCTGTCCAAATTGAAGCTCTTACAGTAGCGGTCAGGTACAGGAATGAAGAATAGTCGGACCCACAGTAAAAGTCACACACTCAAAAACTGATTCAAATTCTACAAAGTCAAATTAGATCAACTCAAATCAGGATTATTTAAGGAATTGTTATATACTCATTTTGTATTAGGGCTTACAAATTGCATACCATTTTATTCAGTGGTACATTAGTAGCCACTCTGAGAACTATTTAGGTCTTGAAGTGCACATTTCACCATGAACATGACTCGCCTCTTCATCCCTTTTTCTTTCTGTCTATTTTTATCTGATCACTAGCTCCCCAGCGTCCTTGCTGATTTCCATGCTTTCTCCTTTTATTTTCTTTCTCCACCCCGTTCCTTTTATCTTCTCCTCACATCTCTTTTACTTAATCCTCCCCGCCTTTGTATGTCCTCTTTGCTTTTCATTTTCCCTTTTCTTGTTGCCTCCAAAACACTGTGCCGCACCGCGCAGGCTGCAGCGGTTTCTTGCGTTAATAACTGTGACCTATTAACTGACAGAGATGTCTCAGGGGAGAACCACTTGTCCTTAAATTATACATGATCGCGCTCTCAATTTGTTCGCCTCTCTCTGCCTCACTATACAACTCTCTATCTCTCGCTCTCTCTCTCGCTCTCTTTCGCTCTCTCTCTGCCTCACTATACAACTCTCTCTCTCGCTCTCGCTCTCTCATGGCGTCTTTCTCTTTATTACTCGAACAAATTCTGCTGTATAAGGTCACCAATATCATTTTTTCAAACGTTTATACCAAAGATAAGACAATGATGTGAAGGAAAAGGATGAACACATTTTCCATGTTAGATGATTATATATAAGTTTATTTCTTGTGATCTGAAAAAAAACCAACCTTTTTTGTTGACATTCTGCTGTCCATTCCCCTTTAAATAAATCGATGGATATTAATTATCATTGCTTTGCGAAAGGTCTAACAGTGAAGCCTATTGTAAAGTTTATTTTCAAACACTTCACTTACTACTTTTTTTAATTTTAGGTTATCTGAAATGATCATATTGTTTCAGATTGAAACAAATCATAAAATACGTAGTATTCAAATCTTTGACTTTTGAGCAAAAAAGTAAATATAGTTTGTGTAGTTTCTATAGTATGAGTGGGCGTCTGTGTGCAGAATGAATGGAGCAGAGCAGCAGCAATACATCGCGTCCAATATTTCTGTAGCAAACGAATGTTCACATTCATTATATGCAGACATGAGACGTAGTGCTCGATCGAACTCAACTGCTGGAGGCAGAAACAAGCAGATGAAATGCAATGTATATTTAGGTAGCATTACTAGTTTTGACCAAAAATCAAATGTCAGCCTCTCAGCATAAGTAGCTTATCATACGGGCCCAGATGTTCAATTTCTGTTTCACTTTTACCTTTTAGAACTACACTTGTAGACACAGCTCTCAATTAACGAGGTGTTTACCTTCGCCCTCAGCTATGATCATTGGGTAGCGACTATAAATATAGACACCATTGGGTAAAAGTGGCCAAAAGGAGTTTTCCCTCTTTGGGTGTCTGGGCTCACCTTTAGGCACGGCTGAGAAGCACACATATCCAGAATCAGCTCACTAAACAGGGCCAGGGGAGGTAATTTCGGGCTTTAGGACACCTTCCATATGCCTCTCTGTGGAGGTTTTCTGGGCACATCCAACTGAGAGGAGACCCGGGGCCAGACCCAGAACTGCCGGGAGGGATTATATATCCCAGAAGGAGCTGGAGGTTGTGGCTGAGTATGAGGATGTCTGCGGTACAACCTAGATTCAGATAAGCTGCTAAAGAGGTAAAGAAGGAAGGCAGGATGGATGGACCGTAGATGTAATTTGAAGCAGGTACAGTAATTGAAAACTTCAGTAAAAGCGTTGTTGTGTAATAACAGTAATTCATGTGGAGCAGAAAGTAGTCATCAAAACAATCTTATTTTGTACCAGTAGAAAAGCAGAAAAAACAACTATTCTTGAAAGTTAAAAATAGACTTTCTCATACTCTAAACAGTATTTATGAGAAAAGCAAACTGGGTCTAAAAAAAGACCAGTTGCCAACCAGCTCCCTCTAAAATATCCCATTACGTTATACCCTCCATGAATACTCAGACATAAGCTTGAAACCCACAATTAAAGATTGTGGGCATCATGAGACCACTAGACCCTGGCTTAAGGTTGCACTCATCAAAATGTAATTGATATATTTGTATAGATTGCCTGATTGTTTGCTAACATGTCCGTTACATGAATTTAATAAGATGATGCCAAAAAACGTGTTTAAGCAGGTTTAAAGCTGTTTGTGGAACAATTCAAGCTTACACTTTTAGGAACATCTACAATTAAATGTCTTAAAAAGAAAGAATTCAGATTATGAAATAGCTGAGTTAAGGTCCAGGCCACCGTGACATTGAGAGGGTGTTGGCAGTTTTTTAAAATAACAATGTATAAGTGAACACGTCAAAGGGACCGTTCATACTGATTATCCTCCAGAGAATTATCACCTGAATCTGCAGCTCCCCTCGGCTTCACAAAGCTTTATAATGAGTTTCAGCTCATTGTTTTACTGTTTTGGTTCACTCTCAGCGCTCTCAACACCTTACAGCTCAGCAGACGGACACAGTTGGAGACTAGCTGGTGAACATAGTGGAGCATTTAGCAGCTAAAGAGCCAGATATTTATCGAGCAAAAAGAAAAGACGCACTCTCCAAGAAACACTACTCCAAATATATGATAATGTTGCTCGAACTGCTTTAAATAAGGGCAACAGATGGCTAATAAGTTATAGTTGTGCTCACAACGTGTTTTCATTGTCTCCAAGTTGCCAAAAATGAATTGGTTATCGCAGGTTCAAGAGAAGTGAACACAAATACTCCCATAAACATAGAGCAGTTTTATGTTATGTTAAGTTTTGTATATTTGGCCAATTGAATTGAGGCGTTTACTTCATGTTGTTGGGGTCCTGTAAAGCTGCTGAATCTGGGAGTGCACTAACCTTTTAATTTTTTATTGCAAACTAATTTATAGAGACAGAACTGATGAAAAAAAAATGCAAAAGATATTAATGCAGAAACTCATCAAATGTATAATAAAACTAAAACGGCACTCGGTGAGCGCAGACCTCGGCCAAGGCCAAACGACCTATGTCGCAAAGTTAACAACAGTGAATAATAATTTGTGTATCCGCCCTGTGATTTGGATCTGCTCCAACGTGAAACGGGTTCTTCCTTGGCCCATGCTGCTACAACCTTCCACCGAGTTTCATGAAAATCGGGCCGGTAGTTTTTCCGTAATCCTGCTGACAAACCGAACAGAAAACATGACCTCCTTGATAGCATGAATCATGTTTGTCTTTAGTCTTAATCAGTGAGTGTAAAAAATCCAAATACTGTATGTAAAAAGCTGTTGTGGGAACATCTGTACCCAAAGATGGATGTTTATCATTTTCAGAAATAAAATATGACTTTGAAAACCGTTGATGATTTGATTCAGTATAATTTAAAAGCAGGTATGAAAAAGATGTGTTTGAATGCAGCTTTTATTTAAGTGCTTATCAGTTGCATCAGGACACCACTCATTCCTGTTGCTCTCCACCTAAACAACACAAAGAGAACAGACTGTTGATAAAAACCACAGAAATGTTGAATGTTAAGTGCAGGTAAACTATCATTTGACTATATTCCTCTGCGGATTTATAGAGGCGTCCTTGTGTATTCAAACTGAGACAGATACTTTCTTTGCTTTTCATCATTTGAAGAGTTGAAAAGGTTTAGCAAGAAAAGATTTTTGAACCGTTTTTTTTTTTACCTGGTGAATACCTTGCTCACCAGAGAACAGGTGAAGCGCTGCACTCGCTACCAATATTGTATGAGGAGACTATTTTCAAAAACCTACTGACACCACTTGCAGTACAGCACAGAAATACATTAATATGGAGCATAAACAATTAAGGCTTCTGTCTTGAGATTTAAAAAGACTGTTGTTTAAGACATATAATCTGTGAGGAGTCTTGAATGTAAAATAAAAAGCTGTAAAGGACATTTGGATCTGCGATGCCACTGAATGACCAATTACTTTGTCGGCTCTTGCGCTTAATACACTCCCGCGTAGAAGTTAACATCGCTGCCAAAGGGTTTGTGTGCATGTGAATGGTGAACGATGGTAAAATGAAATTAATCATCATTTGGCCACTCGTATCCATTAACTCAGTCTGTAATTACACATGCTAACAGCGTATTCAGGAAACATCATCTTTCTGCTGAAAAGTCAAAATCTACCGAAAGAGTGAAGGACTGTCTATGTCTGTTACTCTTTATGTCTATATACTGTAAATCTCTGCTATTTATCACCACGCTAGTGGCTCCAAGGATGGCCACCACTCTGACCTACACTTGCATATCTCTTCAACTATTGGATGGATTGCCATGAAATCTTTTACCTACATTCCTGGTTCCCAGAGGATGTCTCGTAATGCCTTTCGTGAGCCCCTGCCTTTTCAACTAGTGCCACCAGCAGGTCAAGTGATTTAGTTATCCTGTGAAATATCTCACCATCGAGTAGGTGCTTTCCAGATGATGAATCCTAATGACTTTGGTGTTCCTCTGACCGTTGGCATTTATGGTTTTGAGTGAAACGTGTAAGTGTTGGATGGATGGACATAAATTGTGGCCCAGTCATTCCTGTGGTTTCAAGATGGTGAACATGTTAAACATTATAAATGCTAAACTTCAGCATGCTCTCGCTGCAGAATCTTAGTCTTGTTATATACACCCTATTTTTTGGTTCACGCGGCTTTAAATAATACAGTAATCCTAATGGTGTCTACACCTGAATCCCAAACATCAATCTTTGCAGACCCAGACATGATGGTACACACCCAAGCCACAGACAGTCCAGACATCGCCGTCCGTCTTTCAGTCCGGCCAAAATGCAGACGTCCGCTCTTTTCATAGTGGAGCGATGAATTTTTAATGAGCCCGTATCACCATTCAGGACGAGCGAGAGGAGAAAGCGGTGGAGTCGCTCAAGTCAATTTCAATATTCCTGGATCCCTGTCTCTGTCTTGTCCTCATCATATCTTCATTATCTCCCCGTCCTTCAATTTATTTGTATCTGCGAATAACCAAAGGGCCAGTAAATGAGGAAAAGGAGGGGAAATAATTCTTTCTTGCACAGGAACAGAGAGAAGTCTGATGTGGCACGTAGACAGGGGAGAGAAAATTCACATAAAGAGTGTTCCTTTTTGTTTACAGCAGCCAGAGGTGGACTCATTCTCCCTTTTGCTCTCTGCATCTAGCTTAAGGCAGGAGAGAATGGCGAGAGTTTGAAGAGCTGACACAATGAGTCAGAGCGAGGCGAGAGTGAGTGTGAGGGAGAGGGAAGGGCGGTAAAGGTTTAGGCGTCTGCACTGACAGCTTTCTCCTGCAGTCTGACAGAGCTTTGTTGAGGATCCGGGGTTTCACCGCTGTTGCCGCTCCAGGGTTTCACTGATGCTGCTGCCGCAGTAAGCGCCCAGCCCTGACCTTTTCTTGCACACTATATCCATCCTTCACACGGCGACCGCTTTTCCACGACCTACCCTCTCGTGATCCACGTCTATGAGAGAGAAAAGGAAGTTAAAAAACAGGCTGTCATGTGTTGACAGATGGCCCACACTGTCAGTAAAACGTCATCACAGACCACATCTCCCACGAGGCGAAGCGGTGGCGAGGATGGCCATTGCCATCTGTGCCCCTGCAACAGATGCTGCAGACAATACAAAAGCCACATGTGTCACAACATGTTTCATACACAAGGCTGACTGTAATGCCCCGCGCAGGGTATTAGTTCGGGTGTGTCAGCACTGTGGAAATTGGTCGATTTTTTGCTGCTTCATCCTGCAAACTAACTCTGACATATTGGAGCTGTAAACCCCATTCTGTCTCTCTCATTTCTCTTCCTCTCCGCCTGACTCCCTTCCTGTCTGTCACTCCATCATGTGTATCTCTCTGTCAGTTGCACTCTCTCCTCTTCTCCATCTTCCCGCCTCTGCTGCTCTCTGACTGTGGTTAAGAGAGAGCATTAAAAAAGATGAGCAAACACGGCCTTGGAATTCATTTTCGAGCCTGACGCGCTCCCCCACCTCTGCCTTCCCTGCACCTGCAATATTCCTCCTCCTCTGCTCCCACGCAGGATTAGGCTTAAATGAGAATTGTATTGTTTCCATCATTCACTCAAGTAAAAGACTCATTTAGTTAATCTGTCTGGTTTCTGTCTGTTGGGGCGCAGCAGAGATTAGGGCCTCTGTCGGCAGAGATGGAATCACTGCTTTAAAAGATGGAATAAAAATGTCTCTGCGTCTTTAATGACGGCTTGACATTTCCCAGCAAGCTTTTCATAGGAAATACTTATTCAGAATACAACAGAGGGAAATGCCATGTCGTTCCATTATTACACTGTGGGATGTCTATAAACTAACTTTTATGAACACCGTATCAACTAGTGTGTGTAGTGAAAGTACGTAAAATAATAAAAACCATGTTGATGGACAGAATTAGTAGTTTGTGAAGTAAACATTATTCAGTAAGTGTAGGTGCAGGCACTTTAATAGGCCAATTATATATACGGCATCATCATGTCGATCCCCTGGGGAAAACAAAATTACTCTTCAGCCTAAAACAAGCTAGCTTGATTATGTTGACGCATAGATGGATATTTGTCGTCTCTCCACATCTGACAACCCTGCAAATTTCCCTGTGTGTGCAGGAATTTGCTTATCCCACCTAAACGGTGCCCATGCCAACATAGCAATTGTGCCTAATGGATTTCACTGCAACATTATTGCTGAGAACACAAATAGTTATGGGGTAAATGAAAGCTTTTTTCCCCGTGCACAGCAGAAAGACTAAGTTCAGTTTTACAAGTCCCAGCAGAATGATTTGAGTTTATTTTTACGGATAAATGTTTTTTTTTTTATGCTGCAATGACTGTGTGGACGTGAAGTCAAAAAATAATGAGCCACTCCATGGTGCTCGAAAAAATCCTGAGGTATAATTGGCTGGTGACAAAATCATCAAGCCACAACTTTTTGCATGTGGACCACATAGTAAACACTTGACTAATTCTGGAAGATCTCTTTAAAACTGACTTATTGTCAGAGATTAATCCAGAAACAATGTCAATAAAACCGTCTAGCAAATCTATGCTTTATGTGTGGCTAATTAAAAGGAATATTGTACATTTTTGGGAAATACTGTAAATATGTAGCTGGAGCCAGCAGCTGGTTAGTTTAGTTTAGCATAAAGTGTGGAAACAGGGTGCACCAACACTCTCTTATTAACACAATATATGTGTTTGTTTGTTAGCTTTAGAGGTGCTGGAAGGTGGGAGTTTGGACAGAGCCAGGCTCGCTCTGTACTCTGTTTCCAGTCCTTTTGCTGAGCTAAGCTAACCGGCTGCTGGCTACATATTTACTGTACAGGGGTATGAGTGATATCATCTTTCTCACCTAACTTTCATCAAGAAGGCGAATGAGCCCATTTCCAAAATGCCAAACTATTGCTTTTAACTGTTTCCACAGATATTCAGATGGCTTTTGTATTGTTGAGCGTAGCATTACTCTGAAATGCTCAGGGCCACATTGCTTAACCCTATGCCTAACCTTCACCGCCATGTTCAAGATGCCCCAGACCAACTCCAGGACATGTGGTTTTAACCAAATTGAATCTCTCCGTCTTTGCACTTCAAGGGCTCTTCAGTGCCAAGGCCTGTGCTTTTAGATTCTGCAAATTATGTGCCCGCCTGTACTATGACTCAGATCTAGAGGAAACTTAAACTGAAAGAGGTAACAATAAAACGGAAAGCTCAGAGTCCAAGGTCTGGCTTGTATTGATTCTATTCAGTAAGCGGAGAGAGACGAGAGAGAGCAGACGGTCTCCGGGTACATCCACAGTGACTTGAGAGCTTAATGTCAGAAGATATAAACTAGTGTACATAGTGAATCACCTCAGAAGGCAAACACTGGCCACCTGAAGACAACATACCTTCAGTGGTGCCAGCACACCTCCACCTGAGTAAATATGTGAGAGGATTAGTAGAATAAAGTTCGCCGGAGGAGCAGTTGGCAGGCTGAATAGTACGAACAGGTGCTTGTGTTTAGAGGTAGATGAAGGAGGAACAGCTCCAAAAGCCCCACTCTGTCTTTCTGCTTTTCCCCTGCCTGACAGTAAACTTTCATTTGCCTGAATCTCTAAACAGATAGAAGCTTATAAAGAAGTGCTGGGTGAGTAGTTAGCAGTTATTTAGCCAATTCTTTGCCGCCTGTCTGGCTCCAGATCCATCAGCCTTTTCTCCTCCTATTCTCTGTTTTTTTTCCTCCTGGGT
Organism: Bovichtus variegatus; assembly: GCA_943593645.1. Lineage (NCBI taxonomy): Eukaryota > Metazoa > Chordata > Actinopteri > Perciformes > Bovichtidae > Bovichtus > Bovichtus variegatus. The sequence continues at coordinate 8,028,434 of CALSCE010010661.1, forward strand.
TTCTGACAGTGATCAGGGGAGTTGGAGCAATGCTGAGCTGAACAGTGCTGACAAAGCCAAAAGGCTCTGCACTTCAGGCTCCGGAATGGCTGGATCGATGTAGTGCCATCACCGTGGCCTGGGGGAACGGCTGCCACCATCCTTCATACTGCACTAGATGTCCTCATCTGCCTCTCTGTCACCTCTCTGCCTGTAGTCGGACGGAGATTTATGCATAGCAAGACAGCTGAAGTCCAAGCATACGTTATAGTCTAGCGAGCCACAGCGCCACAACAAGCATTGCTGTTGGCTAGCGTAGTTTAGGCTCCGCGCCTGAAACATTCACCGTTTGGAAAGTTAAACACCTACACTGACAAATTGATGCTGGCAAAGAAAGTCAAACTCAGCCATGGATTTGGCGTGGAAATAAAAGCTTAGCAATTAATTTGGGATTTGAAAGCCTGAAGCTGTGATTGCAGTGCGGCTGACTCCTTCAACACAGACTTTGTTTACATGGTGATTTGCAGGTCTTAAATTAATTCTCACACTCAAATTTATTGCCGGATATTTTTATATTCGCACAATATGTATTCTCACCCTGAAGGCGATTACGTGTTCATCCAGGGGATGGACTTCCTGCTAAGTACTGAGGACTTTTTTAGAGAGTGAAAAACTGTGTATGTTTTCAAACTGACATTTTTTCGTGCGTGTGCCAGCATTGGTATATTTGCCATAGATTAACTTGTATTGCACACACATCCAGAAACCTTTGCATATATCTGTTTAGTCAACATTGTTGCCTTCATCACAGTTTGCATTGAAATTTGTTTTAAGGCTGCGTTTCATTCTGCACAAATAGGCGATGTGTTTTTTTTTTGTTGCTTTTTTTCATTCAGTTGGGGTCTTTTAAAAAACAGGATAATCATGTTAGTTGAATAAAGTAAAACCCAGAACCAAGGACTGAAGTAAAAAGAGCTACTCCGCCTTGTATTCAGTGCTGTTAAACTGCTAATTTAACAATCCTGGCTTTGGGAAACAGGCCTGTGGTGTGCTTTTGTGTTGTGTGTTCAGCACAGTTATTTCTGGTTGGGTCTTGGGTTCTCAAGCTTTAGCTCGAATGAAAACAAAATTTAGCCAACCTCTCCAGGGCCCCCGAACACATTTTAGAAGCAGTTTGCCAGGCTGGAAACCAGCCATCAGCTTTTGGTTGCCAGATCAACAGAATGGACAGTGTATTTAATTGTTTGTAACGGGAGTGATAATGTTTCTTTCTAATTATTGGCCATATTCAATTAATGAAAAAATATGTCAAGAATAATTGAACATATGTTACTTAATACCACTGACTTTTGGTTTCTTATTGTAAAACATTTCTTTTCTACATTAGTTGATCACTTGAAACCCTAAGTTTGCACACAGCCCGTATTGTCGGCTTGAATTTTAAAATGGCCTTTCCACACTAGTTGACTTGCCAGCTAGCTAACTCACCACATGGCACATTTCACATTGTACTATGTATTTGACAAATTAATGGATTATGTCTTTTTATATTACGGTAAAAGGTTTGTTTCATATGCATATGACCTGGTAAATACAGCCTTTGTACACATAACCCCTATATTTACATTTTATTTCCTGTTAATTCTTATAAATTCCTGTTAATTTCCATGGAAACTTTTCCACCTTGAATATTATGTACATTGTTAAAAACCTTTATCCAAGCACATTGTAATTATCTATTTATACTTTGGTCAAGTAAATTCAGTTTTACTATCGAACCCTATTCCTCATAAAACTGCATCGAAACACTGCACTGCATCAATCTAACGTCCATGTAGTACGACCAGTTCTCCTTTCTCTCTCAAACAAGCACCAGTGATCGAGCTTCTCTTACTGCAGGACGTTCAGTCTCGGTTGGTCAGCGGACAGCTAGTCCCGGTGCATACGGGCCAATCCTAACCCACGTCGCTCGGTGACAGCAGAAAGTCATGGACTCAACTTTGCTCCCAAAAACAAGGCGCAAAACACTTCCACTACATATAGTCACTCGCTTAAGAAGGGCAATTAAGACTTTCCATTATTTGTGCGATAACGCGTATACCCATTCTCACCTGATAACCTAAACAGCCTGATTCTTTATAGATTAATGACTTGTCTCCAGCTAATGTATTTTTATCACAAGGTCATGAGTGATGTATTATCAGTTAATGAGAAATACTGAAATGTGTGGTGTGAGAGAGGCGGGGAGGGGGTAAACACACACACTGAGAGACACACTCATTTGACCTTTCAGAAGGGTTTTTTCTGCCCTGCGGTGAGTTGTCCTGCAGTGATAAGAATAATGGTTTTGGCGCCATGGCCCGGGGAGACCGACCTCCCATTCCCTCCTGGTAGATAGTTGAGCAGAGAGATTCAGCCTCTCCTATTGTCCTGCCTACATCTATAGCAGACAATGAGGCTTAGTACTGCCCACTTAAGGGACAGCGGTATGCTCGTATTGAGGACCACTGCAGATCTCTCTGATAACCGTCACCAGGCGACTTATATAGGAAATGTAAGGAGGGGCAGAGTGGTGGAGGAAAGAAGACACTTGCATTAGATTATTTACAAATCCACCAGAAGGAAAATGTCTCTGCAGGCCTGAGAGACAAAAGAGGACATTCACAGGGCATAATATTGTACCATTTGTCTGACGGGCTTTTGAGGTGTCCCAAGTTTCTCAGTCGAGAAAACAGCACAGCAGGACTCCACTGATATTCTTCATAATTTCATTTGACTTTAAGTTGTAGCTTCACTTAAAGCAGTGAATAAATGTGGAAGAATCCTCCTGTCACTATCTCTGTGATCTCAGCATTTACGCAGTGTTAGGCAGTGGGGGACATCAAACACTCTAAAGAGAGAAAAGTGGAAAATGTTAGGTGCAAATGTATTAGTCATGTTTTTAATTGATTTTCTGGAACAGGCCAGGGTGACTTCAAAGCAAATTGCTGCTGAAAGAAAACTCAGATTTGTTGCTTTTAAGGGAGGGCTGCACTCTGAAAGGGTCTGTGTTTTTTTTACCTAAGTACCTACGCATATCTCAAACTGGGATTGTGCTAAGTCTGGTTACACAGGATGAAATATTTTAGCTACAATATGGTGTCACAGAGTTAATGATAAATGCTATCTTACATATTGTACTATATGTGCTGCTATTTTCAATGCAATATACTGTACATTTACCGTACACAGTATGTGCCTTGACTTAAAGCTGCATTTGTAAAGATTTGTATATCAAAAAAACAAACCAAAACCCGGATAGTTAGCCACTAGCTGGTGAACATAATGGAGCATTTAGCAGCTAAAGAGCCAGGTATTTAACTATCGGGTTGATGAAGACAGGGGTGTCGCTTTAATAACCTTATTGTAACTTCTTTTGGCCACAATAATCGCGTAGTGAAAATCTGATATAGTTAGAGCCCTAAAAGAAGACTAAAACAGGGCTAACTGAAGATTGAATATTGGCCAGACCTGACTCCAAATGAATGCTTAAGTTGCTCTGTGTCTGCTGGATGTGTAAATTGGAAACTGTTTTCTAACACAGTCACTACAGGATAACAACTTTATATAAGCTATTTTCCAAATCTATAGTGCAGCTCTAACAATGTAGATTCCTTACTTGGTAATATAGGGTAATACATTATTCATGAATGTCTTCCTTTCTATAGTTATGTGATTTTTTCCCCTTTACTTAGCTTGTTCTTAGATATGTTTGCAGCATCCATTTCATTGGTATTGCTACAGAAACATTGTTCCTATCACTTTTCTTTAGTGGGCTTGACACTTAAAATGTTTTCTGTTCGGGCCTGAAGCAGATTGCATTGATTTCTGTTTTGACTGTAACATCGTGCCTTATTGCTCAAGGCTACTCGTCGGAGTAGCAATTATCTTCATAATGACAACATCAGCACCCGGCTCACAACAATTTGTCCCTGTAGTCCATGTAGCTGTGCTCTTCAGATTGAACGTCATTTGCTTTTTTAGGCTTGGCCCTCTGGAGGAACCAACCTAAACCCACTTTTGTGTGCTGCTTGACAATAATGAGACCAATCAATTACTTCAACATCACTTTGGCTGCATGAAGCCCTGTTCAAATCTGGCATCCACATGCGTTTTGGGTGAAGTCCGTCAGTAACCACCTGACATTAGAATGCGTCTCGAGTTGTGATCACTTGTGATCAGATCTCACTTCCTGCTCTATATGCAAAAAAACACATACATTATTTCTGTTTGAAGAGGCAACAATGCTCTTCCTGTGCCTAGTCTGCCAGAAATGAAAAGTAATCAAAAAAATACAGACTGGGTCTTTTTCTTGATGTGTTCTAAGCAAACTAAATCGCCCAAGACTGCTGATAAACAGCATCTCTATGGGCTTTTGGACATTTTCAGACGTCGTGGTCAAATATAATATTATGCGCGCCAATCATAGACTGTTTATTAAAAGGGGACGTAGTCACCGTGACGTCAACCATTGATTTGTGGACTACGGTTTTCAAAGCCTTGAGTTTGGTGGCGCCCTAAAGCATACGCTGCTTTATTGTCTGTTTTACTCTGAATTCATCATTTACTAAATGAACATCGTACTGTTTTGAACTTGAACTAGCAATTCAGACCGTAAACTCATTAGGAACATATTTACTCAGGTGATGAATGAAGTGAGAAGTAGCATAATTTTCTCATGGACAATCAGACTTCTTTCTGCAACCAGTGGAGGTTGCTGCTGGCCATTAGAAAAGAACGTAGGTTTAAGGCACTTCCACATTGGCTTCACTTTTCAGACCAGGAGGTTGCTGTCTTGGAGCAAATTAGTACGTACTTCTGCTCACACAGAGGACGTCAGTTGAGTAGGCGGTCCTTCATTGTGGCCCAGGATACATTTGCCCAGACCACCTCCGAATGTGGTCTGGGCAGTGTGTACGCAAATGTTATGAGTAGGTAACAGCAGTCAATGTAGCTGACCCCTGCGATGGCCTTGATCTCCTCCAAGGGAAAATACGGATGAGTTTTGTCTTGGGGCCGGGAGACTAATGGCGGGCGCTGGCCTACCGCTTGCCCCAGGGGGCTTCGGAGTAGAGACAGGATTAGAGAGAAATGGATGAGAGCAACGGATAATGAGGGAGATCTGTCTTAAGTCTAATCATTAGCTTTAGAAGACATGATCTGGGCTGGAGAGAGGGAGAGCGAGAGAAGATAAGAGGTACGTTTCTTGTTGTGATTACACCTTTTATCATGGTTGAACATCCAATAAGTCCCCACTGTCAGCCGCTCAGTATGATTCTTCTCCTCGGTTAAAGCAAACACGCCACTCATTGATTTACATAAATGTAGGGAAAGTGCAGTTTCAGCCAACTCGGATAAGAAGCCTCATTATTGAGACGCAATGATATACCTTTTTATCACTCAAATTTAGTGTTGCCTTTTCCTCCGGCCTCCCTTCCCTTAAATGAGTCTGTCAGGCATAACAGATATTTCTGTTCTCTCTCTAAGTGTATATTTGTAATGCTAATTAGGCCAATTGTAGGGAATCAAATCAAGATGCTGAACACAGCAGCTAAACAATCACCGGGGACGGATGCAAACACTTTTATGCAAATAGTACGAGGAGAGGAAAAAGATGGAGTGAAGAATAAAAAGAAGCAAAGAGAATGGGCTGAGAGATCAAATGGGACGTAAGAGGAGAGGGGGGGAGAAAATTAAAAGCTGATTACCTTGTGAGTGAGTCTTCAGTTTCTCTGCGAATGGGGAGGAGGGGCAGGGGGAGGAAGCCTGTTTTTAGTCTTGTATTATTTATTAAGGCCAGTCTCCAGGGTAATCAGGAGCAGCTAAAAATAACCAGCTAAGAGATGCTGCACTCATAAACACTGGACACAGACTGGGCACTGCCTTATGTGCTGCAACTTGACTCATTTCCTCATCCGACCAGAACATTTCTGCACTGTCAGTTATTATGATAAAAGCCTAACCATTATCTAAAAGTTTGTTCTGTGCCTTGCACTATGTGCGCGGTGCTGTAGGGGCAATGCGATTCACACTAGAAAAAAATAAAACACTTACTTGAGAATAATGGGTTTTCATTACAGTCACAATCATTATACGGTCGAGTGAGAGTCACGGATATATCAGTCCCCTTTGTCCCCTGATCCTTGGCCCTAGTTTGCTCACATTCCCCTCTTTGTCACTTGGCCCTGCTGAGGTCCCACCACCTCGCTCTGGGCTATGTGAAATTATTATATTGTACTGGGAGATAACAGACAGTGTGTAGCCTTGAGGCAGTTTCTTCGCTTCTCTTCCTTAAAAAAGATATTGCTGTGATAAACCGCGGATCCTTCTCTGCTCGCGCTAAATCGAAGGGGAAGCCTTGAAGGCAAGGTCTGGTGAGTGGGAGCCGAAAGAAAGAAATAAGAGAAAGAATCGGTTGATATGTTTGCGCAGCTCGCCGTGTTTCAAAAACAAAACATTTCTCATTACCATAAGACTGTGGCAGGGGACACCAGCTCAATTGGGGGAATTTTCAAGGCGCTATTTCCTGCCTTGATGCGAGTTTTTGGCAGACAATGGATTGATGTGGAGCCAGATTTCACTGACTTTGCGTGGTCTGAAATTAGTGGGTTGCTGCTGAGGAGATGGTCAGCCCAAAGGCATGCAACAAAGAAATCAAATATAGTGGGTGTTTGTTAAAGTTCACAACAGAGTGAATTTATGTGAAGTTTAACAACACTTTGTATGGGGTATATTTTAAGATCGTCTACTTATAAAGGATTATTCTTTTAAAAGTTTTAAAGCCGCTGTTTGGTCATTTGAAAACATCTGCCCACCTAACTCCCTTTCCTCCGTGTTTTCTCTTGTTGTAATATGTAGAATGGTAAATAAAAGTCTTTATTTTGTCTCCTGAAAAGACAGGGACAGATCATTTCTTAGGACCTGCTAGTTGAGGTCACCAGGACTCCTGACCTTAGAAAGGGTAAAACCTGACACACCGGAGGGTGGCACGTACTGAAACACACTGCCCCCCTATGCTTAGAATATTCAGAACAAACAGCCCCCCCCCCCACACACACACACACACACACACTCACACACTCCACACAGAGAGGAGAAAAGCTCCCGGGCTGAATGATGGTGTATTAATCACACTGATGCCTGGCACTGCGATTTGTGACCCAGTCTTTTAATTGCATCCGCTCTGCTTTGCTCCCACTCTCCCTCTTTATCTTGCCTCTTTCCCCTTTTTCATTCCTCAAGCCTCCTCATGCCCGCACCCATGAGAGGAGGCTAATGCAGAGATAAGAGAGAGGGCCGGCCATGTGCAAAACCCAAACGCTCACACGGACTGCAAGTGCAGCAGCACTGTAACAAGATTCAAGCTATAGTGTGGAGCAAAGCCGACTGTGTGATGTGCAGGTGAGGGGTTGTGTGCAGACAAAAATAAAAAATCTCTGAGGAAACCTTTCTAATCCATTGAAATACGGTGACAACCTTGTCTTGTCGCATGTGGCCCACACAACATCCTGTATATGTGGTTACATTACAGACAGATTTGCAGTGAAAAGACTCTCTCTGTATCCTGACAGGCTTGCAGGGCCTTCTCTTGCAGCCCCATACCTGCAGAACGAGGGACCGAAGGAAAACAAAGGTGCAATGGGGCGGGGGCATTGTGGGTGGATATAGACATAACAGTGCTCTAACAATATGACATGGATTCCTTCGGCACCACAAGTGCACCAGATAACAAGCGTGTGGTGTTTAAAAAAGTGAAACATGCAGGTTGACAACACCTTCGCTCCCACGCACACACACCCATGGGGGAATGCAGGGACTCGATGACACCCATAGCAATTTATGCATCAGCTGTAATAATTGTATATGCAAAGAGCCGGTGTCACACACTCCCACTCCGATGTCCCTCTTCTCTCTCCATCTCTCCCTCTCTCCCTCTCTCTGTATCTTTAATTCTCTCACTCTCTGTATCTTTAATTCTCTCACTCTGGGTCCCTCGCACGCATGAGCACACACGACGACACTCACACACACACACACACATACACACACACACACACACAAACACTCACTTGAGTCGCAGTGGTTTCCTTTTGTGAGAGCGAGCTGTCAGAGGGAACTGTGTGGGCTTTTGTTAAAACAGAGAACTGCAGAGGCAGAGAAATTCATTTCCAACTGCGGCAAAAAAAAAGAAAAAAAGAAGCCTTTTCAGGAAAGTCACATTGTACCTGCAGTGTTTTAAAAACAGCCGCATGTAAATTGAATTAGTTATGAGCAGTCCTGTGGGGGCACAGTGGGCTGTATTTCAAAAGAGTTTCAAGGGTTGTGGATGTACCGCATGGGGGGCCTCGGGTTTGACTACAGATCCGCAAGACGGTGCACTTTAGTTGTGATAAATCACGACATCTGAAAATAGATTTTACATCTTTACTTGCCAATCATGCCCGCTCCGCTACTTCACCGCCCACTGAAAGGTGTAAACTTTTCTCATAAAGAATATTACAAGTCAAATGTCTCTTGGGTAGCAGCTATAATGTCACTTTCAGGAGAAAAACCTTGTGCATTTAGTCTCTTTTCATGTTTAGACTTACACTGGAGGATCACACGCACTTTTGCAGATTATTTAAATTCATCAAAGCCTTTTGGTTACCCAATGAGAACATTTGAAAATGCCTGGCAGTCAAGCTGGAAACGAGGGAGGTGCTGAAAAGCTGATATTTTGGATAAAGCACAGGTTTTTCACAGGACTCAGATTGTTTAACTGCATTGCTATCAACAGTCGGTTTTCATGAGGAAGTTAAGGCTCTAAATCCCTTAGTTTGCAAATTAAGGTTTTGTCATCTGTTTCGCAGAGCCACATGTGACGACGTTTATCATTAAAACAGTAACTCAGCGTATTGTGAGTGACACTTCATTCATTGGTCATTTTACATTTTTAATACTGGTGAGAAATCAGATTTGTCATTTTTTTTATAGAAAATTAATAAAACTATGATTAAAACGGGCAATTAGTGATGATCCATCTAATGATTTGCCCACAAAGTTGTAACTGCACTCTTCACAGCTTCTATATGTTCTGTATTCTAGTGCCGCTGTCTATCAGGTCCCGCAGGCAAATAATACTGTTATTTGCAAATTGAGTGGGTGGCGTTAATTTTCCCGCTGGCTTGAGGAAAGCAGCAGGACACCAGAGGGAATATTTACTTAGCACAGTACCACGACTGCGATGAACAGCACCTAACAATAAGAGCTCCATATGCTCAGTCTGGACCTATTTCTCCGCCCGTGGTATTATCTCTACCAAGTATGTCACAGTGAGACTTTTCACTTATCTTTACAACCGTACATAGAGGGGGATATTTTGCCTCCCACATCAACCCATTTATGTACAGAGTGTTTGCTGTCAGGCGTCTATTTTTACCTGTTGTAGCTGATATCATAATCTTTATTTATACACCTTTTTTAAATCACTTCATTAAATAAACAGATCAAATGATCAGTAGAAGCGATAAATACAAAGTGAGACATGCAGGATAAAAGCAAAAATCATAAAAAGGAGACGTAAGAACAGTAATAAAGGTTGTTATATGAAAGCAGGTCTATAAAAAGATCCATGTAAATCGTAAAAATGATCTGCAAAATCACATAATCCCTTCTAAAACCAGCTAACAAGTGTATAAATGCTTGTAAATCTTGACCTTTTATGTGATGTCTTTTTTGTACCTCTTTCAGGTCTTTTTGCCGTGCTCTCAGCTTGCTTTAAGGTAATAACTGACCCACCAGGGTGCCCGTTTTTTCATGTCTAGGCCATTGGCTCAGGCCAGCTCTCCTGGGGAGAAAGTGCCTCCATCTGCAAGGAATAAGAGAGTAGGGAGCGGAAGATAGAGGAGGACAGGTGGGGGGGGGGTTGAATAGGGAGGACATGAGGACAGTATGAGGTAAGAAGGACGGCGGAGCTGTGACACTGGAGAACAGGGAAAGTGGAGGAGACGGGGGGTGGGGGGGGGACGGTGACAGGAAGAGGAGAGAATGACAGGGAGGAGAGGGGAGGAGAGGGGAGGCGCGCGCGGTCGACAGGTGAACACGGTGTAGGCAGATGCAGAGGGATGAGGGAGGCAGGCTCCGTGTGGATGCACAAAGCAGGCTGTGCAGAGCGAATAACTGCCAACTACATTATGCACATGTAATGTTTCCATACAAGAGCGGCCTTGGCCTCCCCTAGGGTATTGTCCTGGATCTACAATCTCTCTCTCTCTCTCTCTCGCTCTCTCGCTCTCTCTCTCTCTCTCTCTCTCTATGCATGGAGGACTTGGTGGTCGGCAGTCACGGCTGCTTGCCCGCTCTGTTTTAGCCGCGTCTGTCCTGCAGTAGCCGCTCTGTTGGACAGCATGTTCTCTGCCGTGTACGAGTCCAGAGAAGAGCAGCCGAGCAGAATGACACCAGCCTCAGCAGCCTGCCAAACACCGCTGTGGATGGCAGGACGCACTAAAATATACAGAACACACTCTGACACACAGAGACGCACGAACACGGGAGCATGCGCACACTCACACAATACTTGCACACACAGACATACACTCAGAGACGCTCGAACAGGAACACAGAGGCAGACCGACGCACACGCATTTGCACTTATCTAAGCTGCGAAATAAAATAACTGAATCAGACACGCTTGAGCTGGTGGTTTAACGAAATACTTCAGCCCGCAATGATCATTTGTGTATCAATAACTCACCTGCTGTTACCTTGAATCTTAGTATTCAATACACTTCAGCATAAGCAGTATCACGTTTGCACAGGCGCTCTACTAGTGCGTTTGAGTTCTGCAATGAAAATGCATGTGTGTGGAAGTAGTGAGCATACGACTTGGATTATACTTCACGAGTGGTCCGATACCAATGCTCATTTTGGGGGTGAAGTATTCCTAAAATACCCCTTGTGTTTTCCTCGGAAACCAAGGCAAAGCACGTGGAAACACACACATTGATACACTCATAGATGGAAAATCCAATTGACACTATGTATCTTCCGTCAGAAGGCTGTTACCATAACCAGCAAGGCAAACTCTTGTCTCTACTTTTATACAGTTTTAACTGTTGCTGATTCTGTACTGCTGAGAAGGCAGTTTGAAGCAACACTATCAGCCTCCCCATAGAGCGCATTAGCCATGCCCACACACTTCTTCATCACCCATGTGTATTTTATAGTACTATGCAAAGATTATACAGTCATTTCGACACATTAATTCACATTTCCTATATTCAAAAACTCGCGCGAGCTTCGGGCTGCAGAGAGGTCATGAAAAATTCGAAAATTTAAAAAATTCACCCTGACAGAGAGAGGCAAGTTGGGTAAACTATTAGCTATTTTGTTGATCAATGAAAAACTCATAGAGAGAAGCTAATTTTGTCTGACACTTTCCGTACCCCAGACATGTTGATTCGGTTCATTAGCTTACAGTTGTTGAAGTGAATATGTTCAGAACTTTTCAAGCTCAGTGACAACCACACACTGACACACTTAAAGAGTTAGTTAGGATGTTTTGAAGTTGGGTTGTATTTGGGTGACTAACCATAGTCAGTGTATTACCTGCAGTTTTTGTCAAAGGAGTCAGGTGGCTTTGAAGAGAGCATCGCATGGATATAACAGCTTCAGCTCCCCGTCGGAAAGGGCTGACTGACTGCAAGGTAAAGCCGTGAAAATATTCTTAATATAGCGTACACTTAAAATAATGTTGACTTTGTTTGAGGTGGGTCTTCTTCCAGGTTGCTAAAATACATTTTGCTGCTGCCCCCGTTCCCATCAGTACATTGCTTTGTTCCTGTGCCCACATTTTTGTCTGCTTTTCCATACTGGGGGCATGTGACCACCAAAATACTGTAGGTATTATAGGTAATATACTGACTGTGGATACGTACCTCGTATAACCTCAAAACATCCAAACTATCCCTTTAACCCTTAAACATTCATAGAAGAAATGCTGGTGAATGGATCCGCCGGTGTATTTGTGAAGATTGAGAGAAATTATTTAATTCCATTCATAAAAATATACAGAAGACATAGAAAGTGCCAGGTTTATCAGAATCAGAATCAGAAAACCTTTATTCGTCCCACAGCGGGGAAATTTACAGCGCTACAGCAGCAAAGGGACAGTGCAGATAAAGGTTAAGTACGAATGTATAAGTACAAGATATAAGTACAAAAAACACAACAACAACTAAGTGGCAGGTTGACGTAATACAGTAAGTGAACAGTGAGAGTAAAACTCTAGCAGCCAGTGGTAACAATAATACATAGTAAGAAGACATATATTGCACATACGTATTGCACATGATTGTATTGCACAGTAAGGTAAGTAAGTAGGCAGGGACATTTTAAAATAACTTTATATAGCACATGCAGGGAGTCCCACATAGCCAGAGGCCAGACCTGCACTCAGCCCATTCCTCTGTCTCCTCTACTCAGTCCTGCTCCAGCTGAGCTGACCAGGTGGTGATTTTAAGTTCAGTGGCAGAATTGATTGAACCTGCAGTAAAATATGTGTTTTTTTTTTTTTGTATTTTTTTTTAAATTGATGAAGGACTTTGAAGTTTACTGACCTTCATGGCCGTCAGCCAGAAGCCTCGCCTTCGTTTATTCATTTCAAGTTCAATTTTTCGTACAAAGGCATGCCGTGGTTTGCCAAGTGTAACATGACAAAACGAATTACACGCACTGGAGAACAATTACAACAAATAAGCGAAGATTAGTTATCAACAGTGTTAGTCTTCATTCACTGGTTCTGTTTCCATTATAATGTGACAGCAATGAATAATTGGCATTGCTACGTTTGCACATCAGCTCCTCTTGTCTTAAAACTAAGGATTTTTGTTTTGTTTTGAAGGCTGAGAAGATTGTTCTAATCACGGTTTTATTTTATATATATTTTGTAATTTAGCTCCATCTCTTTTTTTCTGTCTGTTCCTACTGCCATCCTTTTATCCTACCATCTCTCTCTGTCTCTGTCTCTGTCTCTCTCTCTCCCTCTCCCTCTCTCTCTCTCTCTCTCAGACACACACATGCGTAGTTTCTCTATCAGTATCTAGTCTCTCATTCTGATGCTTTCATCTCCATTTAACTGCGTGGCAGATCAGATCCCACCAACTGATTTTAATGTGCTTTGTGAACAGGATTTTTAATGAGCAGCAAAGCATTTATGAATATCTTCACACTAAGATGTGTTAGGAATCAGGATCATGGTCCTGGCCCCCCTGCGGCTATACACCAGTAGGCGGTGAATGGTAAACTGAGAGGTGGCCCGGTGCCCTAACAGAAAATCAAATACATTCCTCTAACAATGCCGCTCCATGGCAGCGCCTCACAGACCTGCACATGTGTGTGTTCCCATGCCAACTGGCACTGCCGCTGCCGCCGCCGCACACAGGGCAGCGCACTGACCCTCGGAGACCTCGCTGGTTTTATTGTAGAATTAACATCCAGATTAATATATGCACCAGCTGAGGATAGACATTCTCCAACTAGCTGTAGTGCGAATTCACTCCTACGCCTATGCACACACAGGCAGGGACACACACTAGCACGCATTCATAAGCCCGCGCTTCGCAGTGCGCGTGTCCTTAAGCCTCGCTTCTCCAGCTGCACCACAAGAGACCTGTCTAAGTGACAACAATTAGCCTGCTCAGTTCAAGCTAATTGAAGTCATTTACATAATACATGCCTGCCATCACAATTCATCTGCGGACAATTCAAGCAGGCCTGTGTCACATTGTCACAACCTGATGTTAGATCGTCCCCCCTCCCGCCCTGATAAATGATCCCCAAAGTAAGGCAATCATTTTACACACAAAGCTCATCACTCACATAAGGATTGTTCTCCACTGGGCTGTATTTTTTTTTAATGACAATATGGATTGCATTTGCCAACGCAGACAGATGCGCACATAGTCAAAACTCTGTTTACCATCCTTCCCATTACGCATGCAATTACTCAGAGGTTGAAAACAAGCAGCCTTGTTTGTGGGACGCTAAGCCGCAGCGGCCGAGGAGATCACAGGCTTTATTAGCCTGTTGTTTTGTGAGCTGCTTTTGACAGGAAGCTGGGCAATAAATTAAATAGATGGCTTGATAAAAAGCTTGCTGTGCAGAACTCTTCACGCTGGATTTTTTTTTGAAAAATCACGCTGCCAAAGCTCATAACAGGCGATCTGTTCCCTGGGTGATTTATGAAATCAATTTGTCTTGTTATCAGCAGCCAGAGTTTGTGAGATAAGATCAGAGCACATGCATTTCAACTTTAGAAATTGTCTCTGTGTGTGTGTGTGTGTTAACATAAAAGACACGTTGAAAACAACAAATCAGTCATTCTCAGCGTTCATGCCTTTGCATCATGCTGTGAATCATGGGATAATGATGCATTGACTGTTGATTAAATTTGGCAATGGAATGAAAGCATTTTCCGAAAAGTCGTGTCGGAGTCTGTTGGTTTCTGCTGTGCTTTGTGCGGTGCAATTGTATATTCGTGTCAGCTGTCACTGGAGAATCTGCTCTGATGCACTCAACAGCTCGACACCATCTCTCTGTGACCAGCTATACCCAAACCGTCCTTCCATACTGCTCATACACACACACACACACGGTACACTACTCTGGAAAAGCAGGAATACGTTTATGTGTGTGCAAACACAAGAGTCCTCCAAGCTCCTTTTCTTTTGTCTCAGTCAGGCAGAACCCTCCAAATGTCATTCAAGTCTATGCTCCATGTGCCTGGCAGCAAAGCATTGAGCGCAATCGGCCCAGTCAGCCTAATGTGCTTTAGACCTTCTCTTCATGCTTTCCCCGGAGAAGCTGAGGGAAATGCTGTTTTGACATCGCTATCCATCTAGTTTGTGAAAAGAATGATGTGAAAAAGAATTAGGTTGCCCCCTGTGTACTCCGGTTCGGAAACAGATAAGCAGTTTGTTTTGCCAAAGACGTCAAAGCGGGGAATCAAAAGCGACAGTGGATGGGATGAGATATTTCAAGATACGTCTTGATGGATGCAGGTTAATCTTAAACCTGCCAGATGTGTCAAGGATTTGCGAACACCTCGCCAAGTAAATCTCACTGTGCAGCTCTCTAATTCTGTACCCCTCCCCTCTCCCCTTTCTGTCCGTCTCTGCAGTGAAGTTCGAGGATTGCCAGCGCAGCAGAGAGGTGGGCTTTGTCAGCAGCGACCCCAACTTCGGCGTGAGGCCCGATGGGTCGGTGTATGCCGAGCAGGAGCTGGCCAACCTGTCAGAGCCCGTCCAGTTCATGGTGACGGCCCGGGGGCTCCATGACCCGCACATCTGGGAGACCACCGTGAAGCTAGCCCTGGCCGGACATCCGCATCCTTTAGCCCTCACTAAGGTAACGAGGGAGAACACGTTCAGGAATACATAAACACAAGGGAACAACGTTGGTAGCGCTACAGTTGTTTCCTCATATTTACACTGTCAATGTAATCACCTAACCCGAACACACTGGGTGCTTATCACTGAAATGCCTCCTGACCATTTCCTGTCTTATCCTCTGTCCAAAAAAACTCTCCAGAGGTGGAAGGTGTTAAGGTTGAGTGAGGTTCTGGCTATGTGACGGTATCATTTTATGCTGCTACATTTGTTGTTTGTTTTTTTGCGCTGGGCTGGGCTCCGATAACTGGTTCCATTTTGGATGTGATTCCTGGATTTGTTAAGCTTCAATACCAACAAATCTCTTTACTTTTCTCCTCGCTCTTTTTATTTTTATTTTTATTTATTTTTATTTTTTTTTCTGGAAGCCCTGTTAGGCAAGTGAGAAAAACATTTTTATTTTTTTTTTAGTTCAGCGAGACAGTATACACATCACATTTAATATTTCTGCATTATGACCTCTAGTTATCAGAGCAAGGAGTTTGTGAAAAATTGGGCATCGAAGTAAGTAGGTACTTCAATATGTCAGATCCAATTAATTAACATTTCATACAGTATTGAAACTTTTCCTGCCTAATCAGTCAAACACATGGTGATTACAGATCTGTGTTTAAGATATTTTCAACTTTGGTTACTTGCAAGTGTTGGAACGCTAAACCTAATTATATTTAATAAACATATTCCAAAAGGATTTAGATGGGATAAGAGGATTTGAAACTGGATTTGAATTCAATAAAATGCGATTAAACCCCAATCCTACAGTAGGTTGTTTTCTGATTAGATATGCTTCATTGTTTGCGGCAGAAAGTGTAAAGCAACTTCCCGATAAAGGAACTGATCAGGAGACTTAATGCCTCCTGAGTCCTTCTTTTAACATTTCCAGTACACATTTACAGAACACTTTCTCCTGTGTCTCTCTGACCCTGCATGTACACAGTCTTTGTGTTTGCCTTGCATTACAGTGCGTGCACGGCAGTTAAGATGCAGTGCTCCTTTGTACTTGACAAGTAGAGACATGGCTCTATTTGCTGCCAAGGCTCTATTAGCTATCAGAGACTGTAAAACTGCACAGGGCCAAATGTATAGCCACTGTTACTGACTTCCATCACCGGGCTGTACTTTGTTGAGCGACAAACCCATTATCATTTTTCCTCCACTACTTGTTGAATGCCATTGGGCTTTATGTTCAGTCATGTTTCTAATCATGACGAAAAGCCCAAAACTCATGTAGCTAAAGCAATTGCAGAGTGAGGATTAAAATTCTGCCCACTCCTGGCAGTGCAATAATGGAGACTGGGAAATAATTGACATTGATTGAGCTAATGTTCCACTCTGGCGGAGTCTGCGAGGACCAGGTGATGTAGTTTCGCCCTGTAATTATGTTCCCCACATCATGGAGCCGGAAAAAGATTCAATAACTGAACAAAGAAATAAATGTGTTGTCTCTAATCACATGGAAATTTGAAAACAAGCTTTTGTACGTACAGTACAGTACGCATTTATGCCAGAACACTGTTTACATGTGTGCTTGTCACTGTTTTCCTCAGATGCTATAAATAGTTGCTAGAGCTACACTAGAATTGAGTTCCAATCTCCTGGTACGCCCTGAGGAGAAATACAAATGAATTCCTGTTTCATTAAGAGCATAGTCATTAAGACATTTAGTTTTCAAAATAAACCGCGTGCTAGAGGATAATGTCAGACAGGAACATGGGTGAACCAAAATGCACTGGTTGGTGGTTGATTTCATTTATGTGTTGCTTGTTACATACTGTATAGTCCAATACTACCATTTCTGATTGACCTACATTATTAAAACTGCATGGAATTGAAGGATTGAGTGAAACATGGAGTGACAACCTCCACAGGGCTGAAAATTACCCTTTTATACAGTTTCACTGACATCTACTATTTATGACTTGAGTAAGAAGGATGACATTTCTAAGTGATTGTAGTTATGCTGTAGATCTATTCCGTCCGGCTGACTAATTTATTTGTCACATTTTGAACTTTCCACAATTTAACATTCATCCAAATGCAGCTCTCCCTTCATTTGACATAGAATTAGCAGGAAGTCGGTCCAAATAGAGCAAAGCCTGGTTTGAATCTGTGACATAATATAATATATGATATAATATCAATCAGCTCTGCGGACAAGGCTCTGACTCTGCCGAGGTTATGTTGTTTCAGTCCATCTGCACTTCCTGTTGCCTGCTGCCTTCCCTATCTCGCTTCTTCAGTTTTACAGTTTGTACGAGCGGAAAAACACCAAGAGTTTAAGAGAAACATAGTTACAAC
This sequence comes from Bovichtus variegatus, assembly GCA_943593645.1. Taxonomy (NCBI): domain Eukaryota; kingdom Metazoa; phylum Chordata; class Actinopteri; order Perciformes; family Bovichtidae; genus Bovichtus; species Bovichtus variegatus. The sequence goes on from CALSCE010010661.1 coordinate 8,046,175, forward strand.
ATCATTCCCCAAAACAGGGTCATCCCTATGTTCCTAGGGTCACAGGCCCTTACATACAGTTTCAATGACGCCCTCTCAAAGTGGTACTGTTGCTCTGCTTTGGTTTTGAGTTGGTTCAGCCTTGTCTCAAGTTTGTATCTCTTGATGAAAGCTAATATTGTAAGAGATTAATAAAGCCCATTCCTCTCTTCGCAACAATGCGTATATCTGCCCCGCTCCAGTTAATTGGCTTCTTCCTTGGCCCATGCTACGCCCTTCACACAAAGTTTCATGAAAATCAGGCGAATAGTTTTTCCATAATCCTGCTGACAAACAAACCAACAAACTGCACCAAAAACATGACCTCCTTAGTAAGTCAGTTAACACAAGTGTTTGTGCAGTTTAGTGCAATGACATTTTTGCGATTTGAAGTGTGGCCCATTTTTCTTAAGAGCTGCAAAAGCTATAACTATTAAATGAATGGCTAACTATTGTATTAATCTATTAATCAGTTTGAGTATTTTTTAAAGAAAATTCCGAGCTGATTCCAGCTTCTTAAATGTGATTATTTCCTGGTTTCTTTACTCCTCTGCGACAGAAAACTGAATATGTGAGTTGAGTTGTGGACAAAACAAGACGTTTTGAGGACGTCATCTTGGGCTTTGGGAAACACTGATCGCCATTTTTCACCATTTTATAGACCAAACAACTAATCGATTAAACAAGAAAATAATCGACAGATTAATCGACAATGAAAATAATTTTTAGTTGCATCACTATTACCCTTTTGGTGTTCAGTAAACACACACGGAGGCGAGTAGTCGTATCTGAGCCCATCTCTTTGTTCTGAAAGTCATTTTGGAAAAGAGGTAATCATAATCGCATCACCTAACCGCAACCTATCTCTACATTATCAACATGGCATCGGAGGATATAAACCGCTCAGGATATCCTCTCCTCTCCATGGTGATTAAAAGACAGACAGCTCAAATGGCAGCTCATTTAGGCAGATAATGTGTGGGAAGAGGTGTTGTAGTGTAACAAATTGCATGCTTGGTTCATCTATACTCAGATAAATTGGCATCAACAAATAATATATTTTTTTATTTAATTTTAATCACTGGCATAGTTTCTCACTGCGCTGTTTTAGCAGCAGGAATTAACATACTTGGAACGATCAACCAGCTCATTTTAGTATTTAATTTTTCCAGTGTACAATACCAGAGCAATTGAAGTGTAGAGCATCTTTGGCCTGAGAGCCCTTTCCGCTGTATCTATGTACTCAGGCTATCGCACCTCACACAGGTAGGGCCTCTCGTTGAGTGCTCTCCAACTCGTACTGATTTCATGGCACGTTGGTTTGCCTTCTCCACCAGCTTAGAACCCATCAGTTATGCACCACTGGATTTGGAGTTGACTGGTTGCCGGAGCGGGTTTTAGTGCTTATTTAATTAGCATTTTACCGCACTCTCCCCAGACAGCCTCACCTGTTCAAGGTAGATTACGGAGAAGGCCGGCAGCAGGGTGGAACGTAGGACCCGGGGGTCCGCTGGTCGTTGAAAAGCAACACCGGCAAGGTTGGATGGTTGCGCTTTTGCTGTGTGCTTAAACTTTGTGATTATAGCCTGATTATGTTGACAATCCACACTGGAAAGCTGCAAGTCTCAACTGGCAAATAGCAGCTATGAGAATTTCAATACTTTTCTATAAAAAAATTTGATTTAAATGCCTTAAGTTATTTTTCTTCACTTTAGTTTTTGAGAGAATATCTCATGGGAGAACATTCAATGGCACTGTGATCTCTTTTTTTTTATCATAGTGAACCAGCAAAGGGAACTGCAGCACTAAAGACATACAAAAATAACATCAAAAGACCCGAATCAACACGCGAGAACAGAGAATGGGAAATGAGCACACACTCGTATTGTATTGTTCTGCCTGTTTGTCAGACTGATAACCTCCAGATGTCAGCTCCAGGGCCCGGCGGCTGCAGCCCTAAAGAATGCCCCAGCAATGTGCAGCCTGCCTGGGAGGAGGGAGGTGCCAGCTGGCCCTGGCTGCCTCCGGGTTTCAGGAGCCCCGGGCACATCGGGGACGCACTAACCGACTCCTAGTCATGTTTTCACGCACATATACACACTGGGAGACACGCAGACAAATACACCAGCACATATGTTCATGCGTTATTCTTACACTTTTGAATGCCCGCATGTCTGCATCAAGGCCAGCCGAACACATGATTTCCCATATGTGCACACAGACATGGCTGAACACGCTACACATGCACATACTGTATTCATACACACACACATTCAGACACAAAAATCCCCAAACCCTAATAGGCACCTAGCTTCACGGCAGCCCATTGAGAGCTTTTTCCACTTTTTCTTTCTTCCCTTTGTAATTCTGGTATTGTCACAATGCCAACAGCCTGTCATCTGCCATGCTGTTTGAAAGTGACAGTCACATGCAGCCACTACGCCGATATCATCCACAAGCAGACTCACAATAAAGGACTTCTCCCTTTCATTGTCCCTCTCCGTGTCTGTCTCTCTGCCTTACCGTCTCTCTTCTTCCTTTCTTGTTTTGGCAACATTTCCAAAGGAATGTTGTGGCCCGACCAATCGGATGCTTCAACCTCGTTATCGTCAGGCCTGATGGGCCGCCTACGTCAGAGGGCTGGTTGGCGTATAGAGTGACTAATTGTTTATTGTGTTTTTCTGCAGATAGCTGGGAAAAAGGAAGATACAGATCATGGAAGCAGAAAACTAGAGTGAGCATAGATGAGCAGTGCTGTGGTGTAATATATGTACTACGTGTCCATATGCGCTGAAATGGAGACGGTCCTGATGATTCATCCTCATCTGCCACACAGAATGTTGTTTATCCTCTCTTGCATGTTTTTTTTTTTTTTTTGAACATGATGTTTGCTTTCCCTTGTTTGTTTCAAATGAGTAAATATACACACAGCCACAGATTCACAGACAGAGACTAATTCCACCTGCCGCCCATGGAGGGGGCTGGCTGCACCCCCGTGCCAGTTGGTACCTGTGAGTGTTTTGGATGAGTGGAGCCGGAGCGAGAGTTATCTTATCTGGGAAACACATCTGGTCCCCTAGCTCCTCTCTCTGTCCTCTAACCATCCGCCCGGTCGGTCACACTGCTCCCTCTACGCCGCGCTCCTGCCCAGCTAAACCCTCAGCCCCGGCTGTCCAGAGGTCCGCACTGAGTTTGCAGTCCAATCCTCTGAGCTGTCAATGCGTGAAGACTTTAAACAAAAAAGAGGAAAAATATACACTACGTTTGCTCAGGCGCAGCTTACCTCCCTCACAGGCAAAGCAGGTGTAGCCTATATTGCTACGATGAACTGCTGGCCTGTGTTTGGCGTGGCGACGTGTCCATGGTTGTGTTGCACACGTTGCCTGTGTGACAGCGCCGTTTGTGCACCAGGTGGGATGAGCAGGAGCTGTGCTTCAGGTGACAGCAGCACACTGCCAGTGAATGTGTGTGCGTGTGTACATGGGGCGCAGAGACAACAATAGGATTAGGTGGATTACAGCAATACAACCATCTTACACAGGAGGACACCATAGAGGATGGGGGGAAAAACACTCTCTTTTACACACCCTTCTAACCCTCATTTCACCAGGCAAGATGAGTAAGAACACAATCTTCTCTCTGCAGCTGTAGCTGGAGGGAGTCATTGCAGAAGGTTGTATACACACCCATACATTCCTACAAAGGTTGCCCATAATACCGTAGTTCTGTATGATGTCCAAGGTACCTCAACTTCAAAAATAATAAGTACACACATCCAAACAAAAGTGCAGGGCAGTCTGTTTCTCTCTGCTGCTACCCTTTTTATTACACTGGTATTTTATCAAAACCGGTTTTATCTGACGCTAGGCTTCTGTCACGGCAAAGTGTCTGTCTATAGCAGGGACAGAGAGGAGAGGGGACGGGCACAAGTGGCAACCTCCGGGTCTGAGAAGTGAAGCCAATGTTTAAAATTGCATTCTCTCTAATAGCCAGGAGGGGGCGACTCCACTGGTTGCAAAAACAAGACCGATTGTATAAAAGTCTATGAGAAAATACTTCTCAAAACTTCTCAATTGATTTATTACCTCCGAAAACATTTTTCTGACAAGTTTATTGTCTCAATCGCTATTCTCAAGTCTTCTTCAATGCTGCATTATGTTCATTTAGTAAATGATGGTCCTATTTAGAATAAAATAGATGATAAAGTAGGGTATGCTTTAAGGCAAGGCTACCTTGTGATTGACAGGTCGCTACCAAGGTGTTGTCCTTGTTTTCGTCTTAGAACTTTCACCCTTTGGTTCGTTTGTACATAGCTCCACCCCCTCGTGTCACCCAGGGTCACTGCTGGTTGCAAAAAAAACAAGAAGGTGACGGCCAAAACACCAAAGTCAAGGCTTCAAAACTGCAGTCCACAAACCAATGGGTGACGTCACGGTGGCTTAAATACCTACACTTCTTATATGCAGTCTATGGACTGGCAGGAATAATGTTTGATGCTTGAAAACTCTGTGCAGGGATGCAGACAAAGCATATAACACCTCGGTGGACAAAACCCAGCCATGGGGGACCTCGGGGAGGTCTCGCTTTCTTAGCCGAGGGCTTGGGCAGGCTAAGTGTGTCTTGCCAAGGACCTGATGAAATGTGATACAGCAGCATTCTGAAAATGTTTATTTATATTTCTTTGTGTTTGCCGCCCTGTCACTCTTCCAAAATGGGCTTATTGTCAGCGTGACATCAGTTTCAATTTTAGTCGAGGGGAAAACTTTTTTTGAAATTTTTACAGCACTTTATAGATCCATCTTCCGACCTATTGTGGCAAAATGGCAGTCGTCAAATGATAACATGCGTAAGTTATTCAATGCGAGATGTGACATCATATGATATGTTTATGTCTTTCTTTTCAGGTTGGCATTGAAGAAATGCTGTCAAGAGCATGGGACTCCCAACCCAGAGTTATCAAGTTCACTCGAAAACATCAGAGGAGCTCATCTGCCAATGGGCTGAGGCGACAGAAGAGAGACTGGGTCATCCCGCCTATCAATGTGCCTGAAAACTCCCGAGGACCCTTCCCTCACATGCTTGTCAGAGTGAGTGACAGTTTGTATAATTCCAGCAAATCACCACACATGATGTGGAATGTCTTGGCAAAACTTTTACATAACTCGTCTTTGCAGAAAAAAAAAGCTAAGATAGGTAGACAACCCGTATGTTGTTTCTAAGCACTTACTCGGGTCAGGCGAGAGAGAAGAGTGGGAATATAGAGAAATATCTCTTACAATCACCATGAGGCCAAGAGACACAACATTCTGGTATTTTCTATCAAGCACACCCAGCAGGCTAAAAGCGCTGCTCTTGTCTCCGATTTAAGTCATGATGCCAGGTGATTTGTCTGCTGTGCCTCTGGGCGCCACAGACAGGCAGATGGAAAAAAAATAATCCTTGCTTGGAAAGCACACAAATACGCACATCATGCTTGGTTTCAGAAAAATGGATCTAAGGATTACTCGGGAGTATTCTCTCTCAGTGGCGTTCTTCCACCTGTTAATATAGCTGCTGAAGTATTTTTCACATCACAGTGCATCCCTTTGTAGATTACAGCACATCTGAATCGATGGGTGATGACATCCATATTGTTCTGTGGTCTGGGAGAGCCCAATATACAGCACAGTAATAAAGTTTCATACACAGTTTGCACAGGATGAAAGTACTACAAAACAAATCTAATACTTAAAATCTAATACTTTGTTATAGCATTTTGCTTTTATTTGATAGTATTAGAGTATATTATATAATATAGATAGGAAAGATATCCTCAATCCTCAGGGGGAGGAGGATGTAGAACCAGGGTGTCTCACTTAGTTCACAGGCCACATGCAGCCCAATTTGATCTCAAGTGGGCCGGACCAGTAAAACTATTACTTATAAATAACAACACCTCCAAATGTTTCTCTTTTTTTTTTTAGTGTAGAAGAAGTACAAATACATTCTGAAAATCACAATTAATGAATTCTCCTTTTACAAAACAGATGATGAAATGCCTGAGATGTCGTCAGAAAAACAGTGCAATTTCAACAATATGTCTTAGTTTTTCCACATTCAGTCAGTGAATCACTGTCACTACATGTGCTTCATAGTGTGCAGATCACAGTGGATCTAAAAAGGCACATTTAGTCACATGCATTTTGGAACTGAACAACAATATAGTATTTTACTTCTTTGTGATTCTAACAACTCAATCAACAAGTTTCCATACGTGTCCGATCCTGTGTCTTAATGCAGGAGCTACTGAGGAAGCAGGTTAAATTATCTGATGCCTTACAAAATCTAAAGTTTTGTCAGTGCCTCAGCAATAGGGTTCCACCATTATTGTTTTAAAATAGAAATATGATGCGGATTATTTTGTACTGAAGCTGCTGATTGACAATATATTGCACAATGTTCAATATCTTTAAATATGACCACAATAAGTATTTAATGTTTTTTTCAGAGAACTGTGTTCTGGTCAGGGTGGAAACAGCATTTTACATGAAGTAGGCTACTCACTGTTTGACTTGCTCCTGAAAGCTGGCACCGCTTAGCTTTTATATCTGCATCAATATCAGGGTGTATAGGGATATCAGAGCATTTTATTGAAAAATGAATATCATTAGCGAAAGGCAAAACTGCATCGTTTCAAAAGTGAGCTGCTTTCGTTGCCGCCATAGTTTGCGTTTCTTTTGCGTCACTTGGCTGAACCCCGCCTGCGCAGATAGTCTGCGGCGCTCAATAACCCCGGCTAAGGTGTGTACATGCACCATAATCACGTTTTGTTACGGAGAACTCCAGCATCCATATTCAGATTTCTCATAAACAGGATAAGGCCTTATCAGAAACGGGATATGGTGTTTACATGTGCAAACACATTAACGGGATACTCCAATAACCCCATCATAAACGGGTTATTCGCACCTGTGTAAACGCAGTCATCAAAGGTTTATAAGCGTATAACTAAGCTACCACTTGGGAAAGGTTATCATGTGGAAATATCATCTAGGGATAGAGACTTTTTACTATAATAAAAAATAACCTGCCACCTTGACTGACACCAATTGGTGAAATGTTGGCTGTTCCCATGGAGTAAGAGAGGAGATAATGACATGTAACAAAGGTTCCTGGCCATAATCACATTGGGAATGTGTTACATCATGTGCAGTTTAACCACCAGGAGCCAGATGCATATGACCCTGTAGATTTATGACTAAAAAAAGGAAAATCTTTCCGCTCCCAGTCAGACATAGATTTGCCCTTCGTTAAATGCTTGACTATAAATACATCGGTCTGCTCTGCCAGTCTCTCAATGAAAAAAGCTGTCAAAGAAAAAGTGCAATTTCACAGAATAGCATTCTCAAATAGCGCCAGAGCTGCACGTCTGCACTATTTATAGAACACATAGTCATCGTCAACAAACGTTGGGAAGGTAGTCAGTAGAGATTTAGTTTATAGCACTCAAACAGACTTTTCCCTCTGAATTATGCAATACTTTATACAACTACAGCATACAGGGACATCATCAAAGAAGGGGAAGTGCCTAAGAAGAATAAATGAAAATAAAAAACACAGTTGAGCATACAACAGCCATTAAAAGGAACATTTATAATGCACATTTGCATCCATTCGCCCACCGTTTCACACAGTGCTGCCTCTAGAAAAAAGTTTTGTAAGGCTGGGGTGAAGTATGTAGTAGCATGAGAAAGCATACCTTCTTCTTTCATTGACACCAGTTTGATGGTAACTATGGCTTCTTTATACATCTGGCTCCAGAACGCAAAAGGATTTAATTTTGCTCTGCAGATTATTCACGGTTCTATCGTTCTCAAAATAAAATAAAAGTGTAACTGGAAATGTATGTAACCAGTTCATAACTACAACCAGTGTATGACAGCACATATTAGAAATAAGGAGAATCTAAAGCAAGTTTCCCACGGAGGCATCATACCCTGAGCTCTGTGCTGCTACACTCCTCACTCGATGCTTCTTATCAGACACCCAGACAGACGTGCAGCTTTCTGCTGGCATTTCTGACACACACACGCACACACCCACACATACACATATATACACTAACATACATACACAAAGTCCCTTACGCCCATTTGTACAGCGAGGCTTACACTCCCGGATTACGGAAATCGCCTTTCACCAATGTGTTGGCGAGAGTACAGATTTTCCGCCAAAGCAGGAAACACTCACCCTCACACAAAACACGCACACAGCGGGGCCGTGGAGTGTCAGGGGAGGCACCTAATTGTGCTGCCCTGCTGGAGAAGAGGGCCCTCTTTCATCCCCGTTTCACATGTCGGGTGTTCGATGGTTGGATTAAACCTCAAGGGCTTCCTTTGTGCGTGTGGCCATGTGAGTGTTGAGGTTGGCTTAGTTTGAAAGCGTGTGTGTGTGTGACGGAACATCTTCCATCTTGCTTCCAGCTATACTGTATGTGAACACAACATAGGTGTGTCTCAGCCCTCAGACACAGCTGAAAGCAGTGCACCATGGGGGATGTGACTCATGCTGTCTCTCTGTAACACAACTCTCCATTCTGACAGGCAGCCGAGGAGAGGAGCGGTGGGGATTTCGTGCTCTTTCTTGGCTGCTCTCAGAAGTGGCCGAGAACAACCTTTAAAGCTTTCGCATTTGATTCTCAGGACACAGCAGCCCTCCTGTGCTGCGGTTAACTCTTTAAGTTTTCTTCACCTGGGTTTCTACACTCGAGCCGTCCCACAGTCGGGTTCACTGGGTTTAAAAAGACCAATTAACCCTCGCAGTGTAATTAGCAAGAATCAAAGGCCACAAATGGCGGGCCCAAAGAGGTGTGTGATGGAGCAGCGGGGGTTTTTCTCTTTGATTCAGTGCTAGTGGAGAAAGAACTGCTAGCATGTCACTGAGTACAAAGAGAGGCTAATGTAGCTCTGCTGCTGGAGGATATTTGATTAATCCCGGGCAAATCCAATTCCACATACAAAAGAAAGCCCCTGCTGATTTAATTGTAAATAATAATTCATATGATCACAAAGCTTTCGGTTTATTCCGTCGTTGTCATTATGTGATATTTATGGCGCTATCGAGGTTCCAGCGCATTCTGACGTTATCACCATCATCTTCGCAGCTCTTATAGCTCAGATAATATTCGGGTTCAGCATCTGAAAGCTATTTTCACTTCCTTAGAAATAATGCCCTCTCTCTCACGCGCGCACACACACACACGCACGCGCGCGCGCACACACACACACTGTAAAAGAGCGTCATTCCACTGCTGCCCATTTTCACCTTGGTAAGTGCAATTCAGTCGTGACGAACCACAAGTGGTGCAGCTCTGATGTCATTGATTTCTCATTGTGCTCAAATGGAATATGCTTCCGAGTTTTCCCTGTCACATTATTTGACATGACGGATGTAAGTGTGGCGGAAATGGAGAGTTTGAAAAACATTCAGAGTTAAATGGATACTGAAGTAGATGGCGAGAACTACTCCTTTTGAGAAACTAAAAAAGCGGCGAGGGGCGGGAGATGGAAAAGGGGAGAAAGAGGGGACAGGCTGAGATTGAAAAAAAGAAAAGAAAAGATAGAAAGTCTTTGAGGAGTGCGGTAAATCTGCAGGGTGAGGGAGGCCAACATTAGTCTCAGGCCATTTGTGGCATTCTCATCTCAACCGTCTCCTGCAGCACCTACACTGGGGCCAATGAGGCACAACTGATGGAAAGCAGTCTGAATATGAGAGAGAAAAGACCCTCCTTTCATTTAACCAGGCCTCAAACACTGGCTCCCTCTCTGACCCACAGTTAGGACAAGGAAACAAACACTACTAGCTGGAAATAATTGAGCCCACTGTGGAGGGTTATTATAATATTATATGATTCCACAGCCAAGTGAAAGACCAAAGATCAAAATCTGTGCTTGCCGTTTCTCTTCCTCTCTGCAGGACTGCATGTCCTTTCCATGGAGCCAAATGAAAGTGTAATGATATCTGTAATTTAGTCTTTATCATACATTCACATTCTTGTAGAAAAGTAAAGGTCTTAAGGTGAATAGGTGAACCGGCGTATTAAAGTGCATCTCAGTATGATTTGGTTTCCCTCGTTATTTTTAAATAGCCCATTATGGTAGTGCTCACGGTTAATATAATAAGGTACAATGTAGTGTTGAATGTGTTGCAAACAGAATAACTGGGGGCTCCTCATTTAGAGGGATTTTATCAGAAGCGAACAGAAGCACATGAAAGAAAAACAAATGTTCGAGTTTGCTCACCTCTCAAGTTAACTTTTCACAAACAGAAAACTTGACGCTTACTAGAGAAGCAGAAAGTATAAGTGGCTTTTTGTTGGTGTCCTAATTTGGTCAAATATATGTGATATATACTGCATATGTGTGTGGGAGCAAGGTAACTCGATGATATTGTAATTTCTGTGCTGCTGTTCGCTCGGTACGCAAAATGAAAACACGGCGGTTTATTTACAACCTCATATTGCACCGTGTATTTCATTACAGCTCGTAATGCGCTTTTTGTATCCGCTTGTTTGTCTGCAGTTTTATTGCATCCTTTGTGCCTTGAAAATCATCGTGTCCTAGTGTCTAGTTTGTGTACGTGGGAGCATATGTGTACACGTGGGTGTGTTTCAATCAGCCTATGAGGTGGTTGGACAAAATGTACAGCATTATATTACATTATTGAAGACCGAATTTATCTACATTTAACACTTAATAGAATTCTTTGCCCCAAAAGTAAAAGTTTTCCCATCAATTACTTATTTCCCAGCCCAGTTTACAGAGATGGATAGTGTAGGGCAAAACAACAAAAGCATGGCCACGGTATAAACTTTCATTCATTTAGCATCCCAAGCACATTTAGTTTCACTAAACTATTTCATAATAAACTAGAAGGGCACTTGGAGAGCGCAGACGTCCGCCAAGGCTGTTTCCATAAGTGAAAATTAATGTGTGCATCCGCCCCGTGATTCTGACCTGCTCCAAATTGTAATGACTGCTTCCTTGGCCCATGATACACCCTTCCACTAAGTTTCAGGAATATCAGGCCAGTAGTTTTTTTTCATAATCCTGCTGACAGACAGACAGACAAACAAACTGAAACAAAATCATAAGCTCCTTGGCGGAGGAAATTACTTCTTAAAATTCATCTCACGTCTAATCACACCTAATTGATTGGCAGGGAGTTGTAACTCGTTCATTGGCTACTCCTGAGTTTCAGTTCCCGTGGAGTCAAGGGCTTTAATTTAATTGTATTTCAAAGTAGTACAGTAGTATTTCTAACATAACATGAAATGACTGGGTGCACTCTCAGTAAGGAAAGTGCTAACAGGAGTTGTCGGCTCAGCCCCGGTTACATAGGACTTTATCCTCACCGCGGGGGAAAGTCTCAAACATGGCAACATTTTTACATTAATGTCAGAACATACAAGATATGTGCGGGTATTCTCAACAGTGTGAAAATCTCAAAACATGAGGTTTAACTTTGCAACAGCAAAACCCAATTAAACCCCACAACTGTGAGGTTTAATTGGGTTCAAGCTCTTTAGATGCTGCAGTGGTTCGATCTTGTGGTTCAGTAGTTTCTGTGTTCACTACTGTAAAAAGCACAGCACTTCTACTTTAGTAGCCTGTGTCACATTCTCCGTCCAAATTGCGATAAAACATCATCGTGGAATTTAGCCGATACAAACTAAAATAAGAGATGGTGAGATATTACACTGAAATAAAGATACTTGATGAATTAGTTGTCTTTGAATTCTTGCAAGAAGGAACAACGATGCCGAGTGTCAAGCAGTCTGCAGCGAAGTACAAAGTGCGGAGATTCCTTTTCCACTTTTATAGTCTTGCTGACTGCATTCCTGAGTTTGGAGAAACTTCCTACGGGAGAGAACAAAGAGATCGAGGAGAGTGAAAAGAGTGTGATTGGAACCAGCCGTCCGGATATCCAGAGTACCGCTGTCCGAGGTTAAAGTAGTAAAAGAGAGGGGAGTAGTTAGAGTAGGGGTCCCTCTGAGGGGCAGTAAACTCTTCACTGGATAAACAGATAACAATCATAAAGTTAATGGACTGTTTATACAAATGGAATTGTACAAAATACATAATTGAAGCTTAATGCACACAGTGGAAAGTTATGACAGAATAATCAAATCTTCGACTCTTCATGGCTGAGTTGTACGGTATGAACAAAGTAATTTCCCCTGTGTATTGACAGCAGGTAAAGATTTTCATTTAATTAACCATAAACATTTCAATACCTCAAAATAACTCCAATAATTTAGTCTCTATTTCCTTTTTACATAGCAGTCAATGCAGATAGAGCCAATAAGCATTGGTTCATGCAATCAGTTAGTCATTACATCTCAACTCAGCTTCATTTATCAAGTGTATGTGCAGTGTGTGTCTGTCAGTTTAGCTGTCAGCTTCAATAAGCAGACAGAGTTTGTAGACGTGTCTCATTCTGGTTTAAATCAGGACACCCCTCGCTCCCTTTTCTCCTGACACGATCCTCAGAGTGTGTCCCAGAATCCAGGAGTTTCTTGTTGCTGACTCATCCACAATAACAACAAGGTCTCTAGGAATAAAGCTCCCTTTAATCTTGTTCCACATATTTGACTTTTTCATGATGGAGAAGCACTGTCTAACTCCTCCGTCTGAACGGATTTGCCAAATACTAAAACCCGACTCCCTCCACAGTACATGTCCTTTTGTTGGAGTAGTCCAGAAAGCACAATGCAGTTTTCAGCTCTAGCAGATGATTGATTTTTTCTTCTTCTTCTTCACAAAAAGCTTTTTATCATTCAGAGCTTGTATCAGGGTCACACTAGTACCAACAGACAACAGACTCAATTGCAAGACTCGAACACACAGAGTAGTTTAAATAAAAAGTTTTTACTTGAATGCAGGGTTCGATACACTGGAAAGCAGTCCACGAACAAAGGTATCAAAAATATCAAGAAATCTGCATCTACAGAAAGTGAAAAGTGGTCAGATGAGCACAAGGTAAGCCATGATAAGAGCTGGTCAGATTCTCTACATGCTAAGGAAAGGTGCATGTGGCCATCAATGTTCAGTTGTACACTATGGATACATTGAAACCATCCTTCTTATGAGGTGTGATTTGTTTTTGGACAGGAATCCTGCCTTGAATTGTACAGCATTGTGTTTGTCACTGTACTCACATTCGATGTACATTTTCATTAAATTGGCTTTTCTTTTAAAAACATACGTAGCTTAGTGCAGTCAGATTCTCTTTCCCTCAGTCCTTAGGAGTTCTCCTTTACATCGTTCCTTGACCTCATGATGTTTTCCAAAGAGGTCAAGGAAAAGTGTTTCGGAAAAGACACAGGACGTACTTTTCTTGACTATTCGAACGCAGCCGAACTGTCACAGACAAAGCGGAGCACACAGACTAAATACGCGAAGGGAGGAAGGATAATGAGGGAAAGGTGAAACTAATCAGGGAGCCGGGTAGGTAATCACAGGCGGGAAAAGGGTAGGAAGTGATGAATCTGAAACGAGAGACAAAGGTGAGTACCAAAATAAAACAGGAAATAACTGAAAAACTGGAAACAAGGAAAACAACCTTAAATCACAGGACAGGGATTTTGCTCTTTTGGTGAACAACGGGACATTGGTCTAGACTTCTCTGTCATGACATACTATAGTATGAACTGTAAACTTACAGAGTTTTAAAATAGAAAATCCCTTCATCCTTTTAATCTCCTGCTCCCACTGATGTTAATGTTTAAATTGAATCTCATTTATTTGTTAATAGTAAAAAGTGTTACTTTATGAAGTAAATCAATTAAGATGTGCACAACCTATTAGACCGTCGGAGAAGTTTAAAGGTTTGTATTCCTTAACTTTGAAAAGAGCTGTAAACGTCCTTTCCAGCAGCAGCCTTCAGCAAACAACCCTCTACACTACCTGCCCAGCACCAAACAGACACAGTTACATAGTGAACATAGTGGATAGCAATTTGGTGTATGGCAAATATATTCAGATATTACACACAAATAATGGAAAGTACCAGGTGTAATGTATAAATCAGCTCCAGGCCTTTGCTGAATGTTCAGGTCAGTGCAGTCTTACACAGTGAGCCTTGTGAGAATTTTCCCACAAACACAAATCTCTTTCCGCATAAAAAGACCGTGTGTTTGTCCACATTTGTGCACATTGCCTTTTGTTTGCTGGTTGTCGCTGTGAGGTTGTGTATCTGTGTATACTGTATGTATGTCACTCCATGTATTGTCTGTGTATGTAAGCCCGTTCGTCATTCTCGCCATCCCCAGTCGGACAATTAGAAGGTGACAGTCCCATTAGAGCCGGCCCAGTAGTACAAAGACTGTGTGCTGTTGTGAGTGACACAGAGCTCAGCCTCTCACTAAATAACTGTCAGTCTGCCCTCATCCACTCTGACCCCTCTGGCAGCCTCCCTCCGAGCCACTCGAACTCCCCTCTGGACCCTCATTGGCAGCCTTCGCAGCTCCCTGAGCCAAGCATGGCCTTCCTTTCAAGCCTGGCCTCTAACTGATTGGTTGGACCCCGCTAGCCTGAGGCACGCCAGAAGGGCTTTCAACTGGCCTCAGGGTGCTGCTGATTGGCCAGGCTGTCAGGGTCGCATGTCCCCGATGGGAGCGTGTGGCAGCAGCTTCAGTTGAAGGATGCGATTTGACAATGGCGATAGGTGGAGAGGGAAAGTGCAAGAGCAGCAGAAAGCTGTGCGCTGCCCCCTCCCTCCATATCTATCTCTTTATGCTGTCTTTGTCTTTAGTCAGCCTTCCAGCAGCCAACCACGTCTTCACTGTAATTATCGTGTGGGACATTTCTCTGTGCATGGAAGACCTGTGGTTTACTTATCGTTCTCGTATTGGGAAGCCTTTGGGAAGAGCGGGAGAATGGTGCTATTTAACGAGTTGAGACTCTCCAGGGGTGTGCGGTGTGTTTGGGGCGGGTAAGACGAGAATGGCGGCCTCTGCCTCCTCTATTCCCAATCTCAGAATCTCTTTATGAAGGAGGCAGAATGGCTGTATTTGCTCTATTCTTCTCCCCTCGCTGTGAATCAGGGGAATTAATGCCATTGTTAATGCAGAGAGACCGCTGGTACATTTCAACAGGATTCTCGGCTCTCGCAGAGCTCATCTAAATTGCCTGGCTAATGCTGTAATTGGGTTTGTGAGTCACTTCTTAACTTCCATTAATATTTGTTCTCCTTCTAATTGCCCTCTTTTTCCAATCCTACATTTCATTCCTCCGTCTGGTTAATGGTCTGAGGTGAAGGCATTGACGTACGTGTGCGTTCACGCACGCTTGAGAAAGCATCTAATCTATTTTTGAGCAGATAAAAAATGTGAAAGCGGTGGGACTTCTTTCTCTTTTCTTGGTCACGACGAATGTCATACAGGATGAAGTTGGAGGGTATTCAAGTTTAAGAGAGACCACAGAAAGCGGTCAACGTTTTTAGGGCCAACCTCCGGATATCCGTGATCCATACGAGCTTAGGATAAGAAAATATATTTCCTCTGAAGACTTCATATCAGTTTTTTTTAAAGAGAGACGAACTCTTTCATTTGAAGGTTATTTATTGGATAGGCTGCGGGCATTCAGAATGCTTTCTGGTGTTCATTAAAAGAGATATTTCATGACGATGCCTCTGCTTTCTCAGATGTTGCATTCTAAGCTTCTTCCCTCTTTTCACACTCACCTATAACTGGATTGTCTTTTCCTCTTATACATCACATTAAAATAGCTCCTGTGGCGGGAGAAAAACATCATCGCCAAAAGGTTTCAGCGTTGTTTCCTTTAATTGACTAGATTAAAAAAAAAAGTCTTACCCTATTATCTTTAAATCCAAATCCACTTCACAGAGGCATTACCTCAGGGAGCCTTAGGAACTCGAAGGATTCCATTCAATTGACGGTGTTGGAAAGTGGAGAAGAATGGCTGAATAACAGTGTCGGTACCAGAGCAGACAAACCGTCCTCGGGTGGCGACTCTTGCTCGTCCGTATTGATGGGACTCTCGCTGCGTCCCTCCCACTGGGAGCTTTGGGAGGAGGTGAGCGCAGGAGAGTGAGAGACAAAAAGAGACAGACAGCAGCACGGACACAGACAGAATGGGAAAAGATGGCAAATGAAAACGAGAGTGTCTAAGAAAAAAACATATTTCAGAGCTGCATGGAGCTTGGTTCATTTCCCATTCAGTTTCTGATCCATAATGGACTAGCATGCCTGTGTGCCGAGGCCCAGACGTTACGAGTATCGGGGATAACTGTGTGCGACGGTGGCTGTCGGTGGCTCTCACTTGAGAGATATTAAAGCTGAGCTCTCTGCAGCTTCTCTCTCACAGACTTCCGATGTGACTATTTTTAAAACCATTCCCTTCTCATGACACCAAAAATTACAGGTTTTACCCCTCTTTATCTCCACACTTGAGCGTAAGGTTGTTATTGTATTTCGAAGGAGGGAAAGTTTGAAGGCTGGCAAAAAAACTTAAGGACCTTTGTTTTGTTTCTATTTTGTCAGCCTCTCTCCTTCTTTCATCTTCTGCCTTATATTTCCTCCTCTGTCATTTTGTTGGATGTTTGTGTGGATGGCCTATCAGATTATTTGAATTCCTCTGCCCCATTAGCTTTGAAGAGTGACAAGCACACAGCAGGAGGGATCAAAGCAATGCAAAACTGAAATTTAAGAGGAAGTTAAAAAGCATGTAGTTTTGCCATTTCCTTCATGTTCAACAAAGAGAAAACACATACTGTATAACAGCAGGGAAAGATGAGACATTATCAAACACAGCGATTTTCAAGGCAGCCTGTGTAGTTTGCAGTTGCACAGATGCTTTTGATAGTGCTGTTTAACATAGGAGTTCACCCATTTGCAGTTACTCATGTTAGCAGCCTTTCCAGCATTGCCACAAGTGCAAAGGTTTATTGTCAGATCTGAATATTTTAAACGCAGTGGTGACACTGAAGTGAGGCTGCTCAAGATAGGAGCATCAGTAGTCTATTCCAGCACGACAATGTCGTTTTTTTTCTCTTTTAAAATCGTTCGCTAAGGTGCCAAACCTGCTGTGAATCTGCTATGGAAACATACGAAAAATCAAAAAACTGAAAGCATATTTTAAGACCGTTGACTAGCTTGCCAGCAATTCCCCAAGTCAACAGGCAGCAGCCTAAAAAGGAGCAGTAAAGCAAACAGAAATTAGATGTGTGAGCTTGTAGCTGAATTGACTGGAAATGCACACTACTTGAGAGTCATTTCAAGTGGGAAGAGAAAAGAGATGTGGGTATCTCTAAAACCCTGATAAAAAGCATCCAAAATCTTCTGATTGTTTTCTAATTGTTACAGTGAATCCCCATGATGACCCAGCCTTCGGGGACTTTGGCAGAATACCTCAAACTAATCCTGACTAAGAACATTGTGCCTCTTTATTTAAAGGGGAGATATTATGCTCAATTTCAGGTTCATACTTGAATTTTGGGTTTTCTAGTAGAAAATGTTTTCAATGCTTTAATGTTAAAACATTTTTTTATTTTTCTCATACTGTCGGTCTGAATAAACTTGTATTTACCCTCTCTCTGAAACACTCTGTTTTCGCGCCTGTCTCTTTAAGACCCCCTCCAGAAAAATCTGATTGTCTTGCGAGAAAAATGATGGTGCACTATTGCAAAGGTTGTCCTCAAGCCGTTGGTTGAGAGACTCAGATGGGGGGAGGTACAGTGTAGTCTGATGAGCCTGCATGTGACATTAGCAACGGGAGCCACATCTGAATGTTTTGTTAAATCACAAAACTAAACTGACTGCATTGTCTTATTTTAACAGTTCGTATGTGCACAAGCACTGAGAAAGTGAGTTTTTCATGATATGTCTCCTTTAAATGTTAGACAATACAAATTCAGAATTATGCTTTTATCCCTTTTTAATAACCATATTGTGATGTCTCACATGCTCGTGTGCCAACGTAAACAGGCAGTTTGTAGTGGGAGTCAGAGTCTAAAAGCAGAGCAGGCTTGTGAGTATACGTGGCATCCAGTCAGGAGTCTCTATTAAAGGCATTCAGATATTTGGCAGACGCTGTCTTAATTATGCTTGACAGCTATGACAGCTAAAGCGTGACTGAGAAGGGCTCAGTTGTAGCGTGTCTTTGCCCCGAGTGTCTGGAATCACTTGCTCCCACAATGCACCTTAGCACAGATATGCCATTAATTTGGTTTTACTGCATATTAACCATGCGTCAAACTTGCATACTTACATCCCTCATACAAAACTGTTCTAACTTCTGTCTCGTAGGCGCTCATTATATTTACTCTGTTATGCACATATAACATTATTGCATATATCAAACATGTCTTTATTGGTTTAGGAATAACAAGAAGAAGACAATTATTAGAAAATCTATTTAATATACAATTGGCTGCAACCCTAGGATAGATGAAAGGACAAAAAACAATCAAGAGAAAAACAATCAGCCCTGCATTTTAACCATCACCCAGTTTCCTATATTCTACGATACACTACATAAATTAAAGGACAATTTAATATATATTTTTTTATAATTGTGTCTATTCTGATTAGGGTTGCAAATTTATTTATTGAGTATTCAAGGTGGAAACTTTCTTTTGGAATTAACAGGAATGTATGGAGAATGAATGGGAGCGACTGGGCTGCACATGTGATGGGAGGATGTTTGCAGTGGTGTAATCTTACTGAAATGCAGGCCACTGATCTGTACATCTGACCATGTACATGGTTACAATTCAATTAAATGGGCATATTTGTGACCAAAGCATAGCATAAGAACTGGTATTGTTTTTTTTATGTGTATATCCCCCCAAATAAATTCACTATTGGAAGGTAGGGTTTTTAAATCGAAATTGCTCAAAAATGACAACATTCCCCATATTCCTAGTTTGCAGTAACTTCCCCTGGACATTTAAAAAAAAAAATTCCAGAATGAATTGCAAGTCTAATTCTGACTCTGGGTCATACTGCACTCGGCACCTTCATTATAAGGATTGAAGGAATGTGGACTCCGCAAAACAACATAGACTGGGACGAGCAGTGTGAGCCTCCTGAAGCTTCAAACTTTCAACAATTTCAAATGGCTGTTTTAAATTTGACAGAAAGTAAACACATAAATGAACCCCCTGGATATACTTTTGTAGCTACCTGCATAGAAATCCACTTTAGGCGCAACTTGCTTGCTAATCCAACTGGATGCATATTTATCTGCACATTTATCAGCTGGTCGGTCTATGTGTGAGCATGTGTGTCGCTATCAATTTAGCGTGTGTGTAGGCTAGTGAAATAGTAGCAAACTTAACGCCAAATTCACAATGGGGAGCGGCGACCGCAGCTGTTTTGATTCTGTGGCGGAGTGCTGCCAAACAAAAGTTGGGTACAGCTTAACTTCTTGCGGCGCACATTTTCTGACCCTTTTTCCAGTCAGATTCGAGGCTTTTTAAGTAGATGAACAAGACACATTTAGCCATTGAAGCCTTTGTAAACTAATACAGCAGATGCTACACAAGCTAGAGACGAAGCATCCATTTCAAAGTCAGAGATCTGACCTTTGCAAAGCAGGTTAAATGGACAGGACCTGGTCAAACTTGCTGTTGCTCATTTGCGAGACAAATTGCCCCCATTTTGCGTGCATGTGCGACATTTACACATCCTTAACCTACAGTGGAGGTCGCCTTTTTTCCCTCAAGCATTTGATCAATTGAATAAAGTGGCAGCCGCATGCCGCATTGTCCCCTTGATAATAGAGTAGCTGAGTGTTTGTAAATGCATACTGTGTTGGATAGATCTGTGGTGTTGAATGGTACCCTGGTTTCCTGGTGTGACTCTGTGTGAACCTGTGTAACCTGTGGGGGGGCGGGGGTGTTAGATGTGCCCTAAAGGCAAAGTGATGTGACTGAGCCCATAAAGAGCCATAAAATAAAGAGAGAGAAAGAGATGTGTGAAGCCAAAGGAATACAACACAGGCCAGAACCATTAAGCGTGGACGAGACATAAAAGAGGCTATCAAAGAGTGTAAACTACAGATTCCCATTATTGTGTGACATTAGCCCATAGCACACAGTAACCCTTAATGATCCCATGGGTGCCTGCAGCACACTGTCCTTTAATGACTTCCTGGTTGAATGATTGTTGTTCCCCGGGAGCAGAATACTGCAAGGGAAAGAGAACTACAGCTCTATGTGCACGTGCATGTCCTTTTGCATGGCAGAATGCAGCTTTGTTAATTTTGCAGTATTGTTGCAAATAAGTCCGATAGAACTGAGTACCATGAAATAAACCGCAAATGAGTCCCCTGTTTATGTAGGCATCAAACTGTTTAAGCAGATAGGGTGATCATACAGGGTTGGATCAATTAAAGCAGATTTGGACAGACTGAAACTTCACACTGCGCTAATTAGGCAGCCAGCCGCTATGCTCGATACATGGAAATGTATTCCTTTCCGTTCCCTCTATCTGTTGTGTGCCTCGCGTCACCCCGAGGAGTTTACCAGGACACTAATTCTTCATCTAATTTTCCCCCAACTCCCCATTGCTTTTCCTCCCTGTGTTTCTCAGCCTCCGTCCCACTCCATCTTTCTTCTCACGCTGATAGCTTGTCCCACAGGATCCCAATAGTTGTCAGTAATCAAGGAAATCACTCTCAAAGAGCTACAAATAGGTCACTTATCTGATGTCTGGTGTGATCTGACAGAGACAGACAGCCAGTTAAGTCCCTTGCATCTGCCTCTCTCTGCTATTTTTAACATGATTAGTAGCCATTCTATCTGCCAGGAGGTACTGAAGTAAGAGGGAGAATGAAAGATAGATAGATAGAGAGAGAGAGAGAGAGAGAGATAGAGAGAGAGAGAGAGAGAGAGAGAGAGAGAGAGAGAGAGAGAGAGA
>CALSCE010010661.1:8067125-8091049 GCA_943593645.1 Bovichtus variegatus
ATAAAGAGGGAGAGAGGGAGAGAGGGTGGGGAGGATAGAAATCCCAGCTTTCATCATTAGCATCCATTCAAATGGCTCAATTGAGCAGTTGTCACTCATGGGATTCCCAAGACTCCGAGAAGCCGTGCTTCTTCATTTATTCAATTTATTGATATAAAGACTCTTCATTAAGAGACACCGGCAAACGTGACATCTGGTCTCAGGTGGCCTTGATGTGGAATTTAAAGCAGGCGTGGAAGCAGAGGCCGCATGACGTGTAAGAGCTCCTTTGTCTCCTCTCGGGGCTATTCCACCCAGTGTGCCAACTACACACGATCGGCTTTGAAGTTCTAGTGAAGAGACGGATCGCACGCAAACGCACACACACACTCAGACATGCAACCGCGCACACTTCCGGACGCAGAAGCACAGACCCGTGGCAGGTGAAAATTTCACACCCACATACCCACATTACGGCCTTGTTAATTATTAAGCTGAGCTGGAGCTTTTGATCCTCGCTTTGGTGTGCTCACAGAAAATCTCTCACCTGTCAATCACTGTGGCCACACGCTGCCTTTTCGGCACCCAAGAATGACTTAACATGCAAAAATAGATGCAGAGTCGCGGATTTTCTTCATTAATTCATTTACTTGTTTGTATGTTCCGATGGGACTGAGCAGAGGGGAGCACATCTCTTATTGTTTTCAACAGTGAGGCCTTAACGTGTTTGTGTCCTTCACACACAACACACAGAATTTCTCAGGCATGTTCTCATTACTGAAACGCACAATCCGTCTGTTCTGCAGCGCGTTATTTCGTCTGATGACACTGATGACGAGGGTGAACGACCAAATTATTTTTATGCCGTTATTTCATTTGATTGGCAGATGGTGGTCGTGAATAATAATGTAATTAGTCTTACAGTATCATTGTCTACGCTACAGTGATTACACGTACGCCAAGTAGAACAGCCGGCGCGCGCTGATTGAAAGGGGTAATACAACACTGTACATTACACCTGAACCTGCGAGGTCCACTTATGGATCCCGTGTGAAGGGAGCTCAGGAAATGAAAATGACGGGTGTGAGCGCTCACAGCAGAGTGCCAGACTGTGGCTATGGGAGGACTGCGTTGGAAATTAAGAGAGAGGGTATCATGTTCAAACAGAGAGATGTTTTATGCAGGAGCCGCCGTCACCGCTGAACGGATGAAGTAATTTCATTTTCATGCATGAACTGCAACCCCGCAGACCAGGCAAATTGCATAGGAGGGGAAAAAGAAAGATAGAGAGGGAAAAAAAGAGTCCTTTTTTCTCCATTTGACTCTGTGATCATTCCCTCTGACTTGTAACCATAGTGATGGTTCAGTCCCAATGAAAAATAGAGTCAGAATCTGAGGTTGACTTCAGAGGACAGATGATATGAAGATAAAGCACGTAAAAATAGATCAAAATTCAAATTTGCACAGAAAGACTCTCTGAAACTGAACTGATCACAACTCAGAGACATGTGACCTGTGAAGAGCAGTTAGATGTAACATTGATTGACTATTAAGGGGTCACAAGCTAGAAAAGGTTGGGAACACACAAGTCAAGTTTATTTATATAGCAAGGTTCATACACATCAGCGATTCAAAGTGAGCAGATAAAAGGATCATAGAACACATGGAAATAAAAGATTAAAAAGGGTGCATTACAGCTAAAAGAACATTTAAAGTAGAGTGGGTGCATTTGATCACTTAACAAAAAGCATCTGGGAACTGTTGGGTTTCAAGTCTAGATTTCAATCAAGTTGCTTCCAGAGCTGGGGCCTCATTACGACTTAAGAAATCCTAACTGTAACTGCCTGTCCTGTCTGTATCTCTGCTTAGAATGTACCGGTAGGTTACTCGAGATGGACAAGCCATAATATCAACACCTCTCACTTGTCACTGGTTAGCTAGCTTGCTTACATGGACAGAAAAAAGAAAAAGGCGTTCAACTTTAGCTCCGAGGAGTCAGAGTCACTATTTGTGCCGGTGAAGGAGAGGAAACCCCACTTTCAACCATCCCTTATTATTTATTTATTATATTATGTAAAGCGTCATCATACGGTGTGAGTAGCTTTTCAATCATTATATTTGGCTGTTCATGTTGTTCTCCATCTTCATGGTCATTGCCATAGAGACCTAACAACAATTATTCTGAAGTTTATGAAATCCCTAAGATATGACAGTTCTGTAATAGCTAAATTCCTATCCTAAAATAAGAGAGGATCCCCGCCCCCCTAAACGCAGTTAGAAAACATGTTTCTGTAATTCCAAATATCCTAAACATCATCCTAATCTGAGATAAAACAGGATTTCTGACTTGGAAGTTTCTGTAATGAGGCGCCTGAACAGCGTCGCAGCTAAGAGCTGCTTCACCATGTTTAGTCGTGACAGTAGGTATTACCAACACATTTCTCTCCAGTGATCTGACAGGTCTCGCAGGTGTGTGCTGCTGAA
The DNA here is from genome assembly GCA_943593645.1 of Bovichtus variegatus. Classification (NCBI taxonomy): domain Eukaryota; kingdom Metazoa; phylum Chordata; class Actinopteri; order Perciformes; family Bovichtidae; genus Bovichtus; species Bovichtus variegatus. The sequence continues at coordinate 8,069,589 of CALSCE010010661.1, forward strand.
CATATCTGAGAGGTATTTTGGTTATGACTTTTAGTGATTCATAAACAAGCTGCAGTGCTTTAAAGTCGATTCTGTGACTTACCGGAAGCCAGTGTAAGGACTTAAAGGGATACTTTGCGCCTGCTCTTCCACCTGCTCTGTTTATTTTTTTAACCCAGTGTGGGCACTGTTGAAGCTGTTTGAGGCCTGTGAAAAGACAGTCGGCGACCCTGTTGGAATCAAAAGCATGAATGAGCTTTTCTACATCATGTTTTGACATAAGGCCTCTAAGTTTGAGATGGTTAAAAAGCTGATTTAGTTATTGCTTTCACATGTTTTTTTAAAACCAAAAGTTTTTAACCGTGTCCTTTCGTTTCTCAAGATTAGTGGCAATCTTAAATCTCTCCTTATTTTATTTAATTTTTATATTTTACAATACATTGACAGTTTGGATAACATCTTTATGCATTGTGATTGTTTAACATTTCTGTAATTACCGTTTGTCCTTGGATGACCAAGCCCGTCCGTATAGATTTAAACATGCACAATGACACTATGGCCAACGATAAAAAAAGTTAACGGAATAGTTTTCTAGGAAAAAACTCTCCTCTAATGTTCACAAAAGAAAATGTTATACATTGTTTGTTAATCTTAGCGATTAGATAAAAGAAAGAATAATAACAATTCTGAATGTTCAGAGTTGACAGGCTTTGTATTAGTAATGGTAACACTTTCAGACCCACCAACTTAATTAACGTCTCATAACGTTGTTGCATTGTGTGGGGTGACAGTATCCTTGGAGCCCATTGAAAATCAATGACACATAAAGAAATGCTTCAATCCATTCTTATTTTGTCTTCTTTAAAGTCAGCAAGGTGCTGAGCTAAAGTATTGATATTTTTTATTGCTGTGGCAGTGGAGGCGCTCACACTGAAACCTGTTCAAAGTAAAATATATCACTCTTTAAATGTCACATTTTGTATTGTGTGAGAAGTAACAGCTGGGTTGTTAAAGGTGAAACAGGCAAATTGAGGTATTAAGCACCAGTCAGAAGTGGTTGAGAATAACGACATGAATCATTTTCACATCATCCAGACAGGTAGCCGTCAGTAAACCATCATAGCTGGCAGTAAGGTCCTTTTACACTTGTTCAAGGTCTGCTGAGAAGCTGCTATGAAGGTAAAGAAAACCAAAGAATCAACAGGTGAGACAAAATCCTCTGACAGTGGCTCTATTTCTCTCACTGCACGTTGTTCAATTTAAAAGTTTTACCTTCAGGCTGTAGGTTCAAAGCATTAGCACAAAAGACAGATGGCAGTGAAAATGTTACCATCCATGTATCTATCAAACAGCCCGTGTCCTCTCGCTCTTCTCTCTTCTTTGATTTCACAATGCAGGTTTTTTTTTTCCTTCTTCTTTTTGACAATTTATGTCTCTATGCTCTGATCATTTTGTGATTTCTGTTGCAAGAGCAGGACAAGTCTGAAAAGTCAGGACTCAAAAGCTGATTTTCCTCTCTGTTAAACTTGTTTCTCTGCTTCTCTTCTCAGATCCGCTCAGATCAGGACAAGGCTGTTGGCATCCGCTACAGCATCACAGGAGCAGGCGCTGATCAGCCCCCGAGTGGGATCTACAACATAGACCCCATCAGCGGCAACATGTTTGTCACCCAACCGCTGGACAGAGAGGAGAGAGCCTCCTTCCATGTAAGGAAGAAACGAGTCCGTCTTGTCTGTTTCTGGTTCCACTCTAGCTCCATGTACGTCTGTCTCATTATCATCTCCTCATTACCCCTGTGGAAATGTGCCTCGCCTTTTCTCTTCCACATCTACCTTTCATTCTAACACTAATGTTGCCTGCCGAAAACAAACCACAAGTCGGAGCGCATTCAGAGAACAGTACGGTACCTTCACACCAGCATCTCCAGGTTCTGATTGATGCGCGAGCCAGCAATGAACGCCTCGACAAAACACACAGCCACTTCAGCTGGCATTTATATTGAGGTTTAACTGCACAGAGGAGCGCAGGACAGATAGAACAGAGGGGAAAAGAGACAGAAGCAAGGTGGAATGCAGGAAAACTGTCGTCTTTGTTCTCACCATCAGAGCTAATGAGCAGGTGCAACTTGTGTGTGTGTATGTGTGTGTGTGTGTGTGAACATGTATTGAATGCTGATTGATACACTATGTGTGTTTTTACCTCAAGAGGATGCACTACAGATGAAAAGGGGGGAAATGTTTAACTAACAGATTGTTGAAAACTGTTGATAACTTACATGTATTTCAAGTTTTCTGTAATTTCAGATATAAATAAGCAAATGAGGCATTATCTTATTAAATATGTGCTAATTTGCATACGGAACAGAATCTGAACATTGCATAAAGCCAGGTTTTGTTGTTGTAATAGAGGCAAATCTTTACAGAGAGAATTTTGGATACCTCTCTGTAGCACTTCATAAACCAGAAACTACTGCCAACAGCTATAGAAAAATTAAAAAAGACACAGAATAAACCTTCAGAATATAGATAGGAATTAAACTGGACAGTTTGGTGTATGTAAGTGATACTGAAATGGAGATTTCTGGCTCAGAGTTTTAGAAATAATTGATTTTGAGAAAACGGCCTTTTAAAGATATACGTATATTGCAAAATTTCATACCCTACAGGTGAATAGGATACACATCTTCAACTACTAAAAAGGCATGGTCTCTCTTTCCCCCAGTTCTTCTCACTTTCTGTATGTGCTCCCCACTTTACCATCCTCCCGTTTCCCTTCCCCACCCTCACATGTTGTTCCATGTTTCAGCTGTGCTGTGCAAAGGCGCAGTCTGACAGCTGTACAGTTATCTCTGCATATGGCCCATATGATTCCCCACCACACACACACACATACACACACACACACACACACAAACACACACACAGGAGGCTGTAAGTTTGATTTCATGACTGGCCCCACTGTAACCTCGGGATAAACAGCTTTGCGAACGTGTAAATAAAAAATGCAGACCACATGAGACTTTTGCTAGGGCCATTGGTTCATATACACACATTACAGGTTTCAGTTTATATCAGCACAAGACTACCACCTCCCCTCGAGGTGAGCGCCGGTGTCAGACTCACAACACCCGCGTGCCTGTCAGCATGATAGATGGCTGTGCTGCTGATAGTGCTAATTCAAAAGCACGCTGAAGTCTCAGAGGAAGAATAGAATAAAGGAGAGTGGATCTCTGTCAGCGCACACTCTGAGCATTATGCACAGATTATAAACACCAATGCACACACGCAGGATGTGCGATGACTATAAACAAACACAAAGCTCCAGATGATTGCCTTCTTGATTTGTTTGTCCCGTACTTGTGTGCGGCTGTGTTTCATTTAGTTTTAGATGAGCCTCTTGTTACCTCACTTGTTACTTTACAGGCTCTGGTCGCTGCTGCGTGTTTGTCATCTCTCCATAGTTGCTCTAGCCCTCAACCAGCAAATTGGGATCAATAAAGCTGCCAGGTTATTGGTCCCTGGGAAAGGACGGTCGCTCAGTAAACAGTTCTTATTTGACACTGCCTGTAGTGAAAACAGCATGTTAGGTTGAGGGCACTTCAAGTTGAATGCGGGTCCTATTTAGACTGCCGTGGACCCATGCTGCTTGTGATGTATGATTTGATGTAGGAGAATGCAGCCAGAGTTTGACCCAGGGGAAATTTAGCCCATTGCTTACTTTCTTTCAACTTAACGGAAAGTTCCCAGCGCTGCTGCTCTCTCACAGGCCAAACTTTGCTTGTTAGTTTTGGGTTCAAGTGAAAAGAGAGACGCGGCTGCTGTTTTTGACAGACTAGCACCAGGGGAAGCGATCTGCAAGGTGAGGAGAGTGGGTGTTAGCCTGAGCTTCAGTTTTGTCAGATCTGCCGTGAGTCAGCCGAGCACAAGGAGAATTGAGCAAATATGAGAATGTCTGCCATTTTTTTGTTTCTTTGCATGAATGCTTGTACCGTGAGTGTTTTTATGTCTGTTTTACACAGACGAGCACGATCAGCTGATAATGCTATTGGGATATTTGCCTTTATTTGGAGAGGAGGTCATGTGGTTTACGTCCACGTGTCCAAATCGAGGGTCAAAGGACAAAGGGAGCCCCTTAAGAAACGTGTGATTTGTGAGATTGGACAATATATTAAATTGACTTGACTTGACTTAATGGACACCAGTAAATGTATAACAAGAAGGGCACTCCGAGAGCGCTGAGCTCCACCAAGGCCAAATGCCCTATATCACAAAGTTAACACAGCTGAAAAATAATTGATGCATCTGCTACGTTATTCGGATCTGCTCCAAAATCTGATGTTGTCTTATTTGGCTCATGCTACACCTTTCCACCAAGTTTCATGAAAATTGTGCCAGTAGTTTAGTCGTAATCCCGCAGACGGAGCGGAGGTAATTTGCTGAATTTGAAAATATTGGAGACAATTAGATATTGATTGTTAGTAGTTAGTCACAGTGGTACTTTGGGCAACATGTAAAAGTTCAACATGCTAACATGCTGAAGTTTAGCAGGTATAATGTTCAGGTGTTAGCATGCTAACATTGTGTTAGTATTGGGCACATTGATGATTGCTGCTCTCGGTGTTGGGGATCATGAAAGTCATTAGGGTACATTGTCTTTGGATGATGTATCCTACTAAATGTTGTGCCAATCCATGTAGTGAATGCTGAGGCATTTCACTAAATAAGTGAAAGCTTTGAGCTGCCGGTGGTGCTAGAGGGAAATTCAGAGGAATGTCATGAAATCATGAAGTCATTAGAATGTATCTTCACCTTGAATATCTTTCATTTTATAAAGAAATCTATCCAATAGTTGTGGAGTGACCGAGTGGTGGTGCGCCTAGCAACTGATAGACATCACCATCCCGAGAGCCTCACTGCTAGCTTGTTTAAAAAAATAAAATAAAAAAGAAGAAGAAAAAAAATGGTTGCAGTGGCCTATCTGGTACCCCTTTGATGAGTGCATCATCAGAGTTATACATAGGTACAGTAGGTAGTTGGCATAAGCAGCACTAGCTACAATATTTTAGCAGAGAAAGAAAAAAAATCGCCTCATACAGTACAAAATTGTCAAGGATTTCTGGAAGTACCATGTATGGTTATATATTGGGTAAGGGCACCAATGGGGCGAATACAAGCTGTATTTCTCCTCTGTGGTCGGTCCAGTCATACTAAAGCTCACCCTGCAGAATACTGATGTCGGCTCACACACACACACACACACACATTTGCAGTTTGCGAGACGCACACACTCCTCCAGGCCCTTAGATCACATTTCCAATTCCTCCATCGAGCACACAGACACACATAAACAGAGTCTGGTGCACACACTCGCACAGAAAGGCGAATATAGAGATATATACACATGTAGAACAATTAAAAAGTATGTAGGGATATACACACACAAATCCACAGGCAGAAAGGACAAAACATACATTCACACACACACTCACACACACACACACACACACACACACACAGACACACACCCATCCACTGAAGCAGTCAGACATATCGCAGTCACACATCTCTCAGTGTGCAGTGTTCACAGCTGAGAAAACAGATTGGGCTTGTTTGTTTGTTTGTTGGGTCTCCTCCATGTTTGTTTGCTGTTTTTCAGCCAATGGAAAACTATCATCTTGAGGATCATTAGGTGGCTAAAGAGGGATCTTTTGATTGGCTGTGTGCCCCCCCCCCCACCCCCCCAGGATGTATCCGCGCACGTTTAAAATGTTCCTGTTAATATGCGTAAACATGTGTCTGAATTGGTGTTTGCATGGGTGTGTTTGTGTGTGTGTGTGTGTGTGTGTGTGTGTGTGTGTGTGTGTGTGTGAATGCTCCAGCAGGCGTGTGTTCGAGTGTGTTTTGAAACATCCTTGACAGGCAAGCACAAAAGCCGACATGATTAGTTGTGTTTTCGGTGAAGCCAGGTGCCGTCATTCAATCTTTCATGTCACTCCACAATGCATTCGGCTTCCTGTAAATAGGCTGGCAGGCAGATCCTCCTCAGCCGTGTTGTGGCAGACGAAATATTTTGCTGCCAGTGTGTCAGTTTCAGACAGAATGAGAGCCCTTCTCTCTTACCAAGCCAAGCTGTGATTGAATAACATTTCGGCAGAGGATATGGATTTCTCGGCAATTCAATGAAGGTAATGTAAGTCACAGAGAACAGGGCCTCGTTTGGTTCCAGGGCTATTACAAAGCTTTGCGTTATGTTAGGTATCATTAGTGGGGATTGGTTGGGAATAGAGGGTGTGTAACAGCAGCGCTGCAGATTAAGACATCCCACTGTAGATGATGATTGCTTTTGTCAGTCCTCCCTGTTCAAGCCCCCACACCCCCACACTGCCTCTTTGTGCTTTCATCTCTCATTTACTTGCACAAGGCTCAGTCACTCTCCTCCTCTCCTTCCCATCTCATTCGCCTTTTTCCCTGCGCCGCTCTTTTTCTCTCCATTCTTTCCTCCGTCTATTCTCACACTGTGAATTGTTAAGGAACAGCTCATCAGTCAGAGACATCCATCCAAATGGCTGGCTTTGTCAAAACAAACCGGAGACAAACATTCTGCGCGCACAAAAAGAAGTCACAGCTTGAGCAGAAACACCTCTCTGATATTCTTTTAGGCCTCTGGCTGTGCTAACAACAAAATAGGTGTTGTTGGTGTGTCTGGAACATTTCACTACTTTGCCCCTTTCTGTGTTGTTGTGGTCCGTGCCAAGATGCCAACAGGATACTAATGCCCCGTTGGCAAACAAGAAACAGAACATTTGCCAATTAAAAGAAGTTGCCAATTAATAAAGTCAAAGTCTGCTGACTGAGATGGTTCCAGTCCAGATCCAGACAGTCTGCAGAGTTTTATATCAATCAAGCCAGCGGCCTGTTGTCAGTTGAGCTACGTTTGGAATATTTATTCGAGCTCATGTTCATCGTTGAATGCTAATGATCCATTCTTTCTTCCTGTGCATTTATGTATATTGACAGCTGCGAGCCCATGCAGTGGACATGAATGGTAACCAGGTGGAGAACCCGATCGATCTGTACATCTATGTGATCGACATGAACGACAACAGACCCGAGTTTCAGAACCAAGTGTACAACGGCTCCGTGGCTGAAGGGTCCAAACCAGGTAAGAGTTACTCTTGCTATTCGTAGACACAGCTGCAAGGTAATACAGGTCAAAAATGCAGGTTCATTTGAAAAATCTCCACCGCATCACTGAGCAATGACTTTGTTTACATACACAAAATATTTCAGTTTTTGACCTTACGGCCCACCAAATGGAACGTGCTGTTTGCACGTCTCCTATCAAATTCAGAATAATGGTGGAATATAAGTGTGCATGTCAATTAAGAAATGATGAGGAAAAACAAAAGCATGCATGTTGTTCACTATGATGCTTACCTCGTTCAATGAAGTTTAAGTACATTTTTGTAGAATGAAATTGCAACGTGAAGCTCCCTGGAAAGTGGCAACATTTTGTGTGTACTGTCCTTTAATCCAGACTGGTTACTTTCCTTGCATAATCAGCCACAGTCACAGCAAACTCAAACTTGTTTGCTGTTCCATTTATGATTGTCAATACAGTAAAGGACAAACAACCAACCCACCTTGTGTGGCAAGTACAAACGATTCATGTATCTGTTTCAGGTCTAGTTAATTGATTAGCAGCTTAGTTGCAAAGTAAACACCTTTATTTAGCGTGAACAAATCCTTTAGGTGTATGTACCGTATTCATCTGAACAAAGTGCCCTTTCAGAGAAAGCGAGACACTCTAAATACCCGTCTTCAGGTTGTATGCTCCCTAAAATAATATTAGTAATATTGAATGATTCCAAGTTTTTGTCATATATTCTTTTCTTTAACAAGACTTTTTTTGTCTTTTGTGCTAATGCTTTGAACCTACAGCCTGAAGGTAAAAACTTTTTTTTTTCTTTTTTTTTTACAATTATTATCATGATAGGTCATTTAGGGAGAAAAACTAAAAAGAACTATCAAACTATACACTCAATACTTATAGTGTTTTTGTCATTTTCATTTTTACAAAGGTGAAAGAGAAGGAATAATTGATTCCCCCATTTTAGGGCGCTGAGTCTGAACGACTCCAATAAATAATCACTATGCCTTGATTCAGTGGTTCACATTTGTTTGGTTTATGACCCCTTAAACAAAGTGACCCCTCGTCACAGATTTTAAAGAGCCTTTTTATTTTCTCTCCTCTCTTGTTAATCATCTCACGGCCCATGAGATTTATCTTTATGACCTGACCAGAGAATCCTGACCCCCAGGTTGGAATCCACTGCCTTAACAAAAACTTGTGGGATTTGTATTTAGAGTTTGTTATATGCAAGAGTTTCATGTTTACACCCATCAGATCCAGGCTTCACAAACGTAAAAGCTCGCATTGTGACTAAAGAAGAAGTTAACAGGAAGTGCTGTTGCATTTTTTTTTTGCTCAAACTGCACTTTTGTTCACATCTGAATGGCTGAGTCATAATGGAGCCCATAAAATACCTATAAATACAAGCCTGCTATCATTTGCAATTGTAACAATTGAAATGTTACAATGGAACAATTCAGATGAATGCACAGAAAATCCAATAATGTATTTGAAGCTGTACTTGTAGCTGATTTATGAGTAGCTAAAAGGTTTTATTGCATTGGTTTAAATTACGATTTGCGAGAAGAAAATGTTTTAAATGACTTTAATGCACAGCCTCTTATTGCCTAATGATCCAGTTTGCTTCTTTAACTCTACTTCAGTCAGTTTGACCAATCAGATGCTCTTTTTCTTTCTTTTGCTTTCTTCCAGAGCGCCCTTCAGAAAACCTTATGTTTCAATCGCCCTTGAATAAACTTGGACTATGGCCAAGCAACATTTTGAGCATTTGTTGTGAACCTTGAAGTTTTCGGGTTGTTCTCTGACAATGTTCATGAGATATTTGTGTCACAGTATCTTGGCTCGATGCATCATTATCAGATTCTGCGGAGCATGGAGAGATGTAGACCTTCCCTCGGAATCAGGGAACAGCGCTGTGGTCAGTGCGAGGCAAAAGACGAGAGCAGAATGCGCAAGTAGCTTTCATGTCTCGACTGGAAGAACTCTTGTTCTAACAATCAGACCCTGAGGACCCGTGTTTGTCTTCACAGCATTCAGATATTGTTCTGTTGCAAAGTTTAATCTCGGCGGAATTTGTAAACAATATAGGAAAGCATGTTGTGCAAGTGTATGGATGAGCAAGTATGGGATTGACTTTGTGTGTGTGTGTCTGTGTGTGTGTCCTCAGTGGAGCATGAGTCTATATACAGAGCTCCTAATTAGCGAGGGCAACCACACATTCCAAAAGCTACTTTCTTCATTTTTTCACTCTGATAATCTCTGTTTAGTTTTAAATGAGAGCATGTGATGACAAACGTCTTTGAATCAGATTTTGTTTTGAACAGAAGGCCATCTGTGATACCAATTAACAAGAAATATGTTTCACTGTGTACAGTATAATGTCTCTGCTCTTCATTGAGCAATCAGTGCCAAGTAACACACACGATGTCAGGTGTTGAGAGCTGTGTCACAAAAGCGTAACGTGTGTGGAGCTTCCTTTGCTCAGTCATTGGTCTCTGAATTGATGAATTTTAATTAGGAAAATAGGCTGCAAAGCCTCGTAGGCCTAATTGCTTGTTTAGTGGAAGACAACAGAACGACTGAGAATTATCTTCAGTGTAGGTTCATGGAGACATTTTATACTTTTCTGGCCCATTTAAGCTTTCATAATTCCTCCGCCAGTTAAATCGTTTACTCACTAATAATGGACACAGTTGAGGCCTCAAGTTAAGTGGTGCACAGTCTTGCTGAAGTTGTTTTTTATATCCAGCAGCGCCAAAGATAGAGAACCAAATACACGGCCAACTTCTATGCACTTGAGGTAGATGTACGTTAATTAATATAAATTCTGCCTGTGACTTGACTAACTTTTTTTTTTTTATGCACCTTTCTTTTACATTGAATCATAAAATCGTCAACATTCAATAAAATAACTACCAAGCACAAATATCACTTAGTTTTAGTTTTTTCACTTCTTCTCTCTTCCAGTCTTCACCTTTGCATGTCCTGAACAGTACCTCAGCTGCGTTTTGTTTTTTTTGACACTTAATCAATATTCTCACCCACTGCATCACATTGCACCTGGTCTGAAATTTTAAGTGATTTTGAGAGATCAATTAAGTGCAGTAATCACTGTCGCTGAGCTTCACAGATCCCAAGTATGCATCCAGAATTTACACGTGGCTTGGATCATTCTGTGGAATCCAAAGATGACCATGAAAATCCCTGAGGTGTTACTGACGGTGACACACTCTCTTTCCATCCAGCCTACAGGTGGTGTGTTGAAAGCTGTCACCGCATTGCTGCTGACAGGTGCTGCTCGGGGGGAAGGGTATCCAGCGATGCTGCTGGAATATCTCAATTCTCTGTCTCCCACTGCCCACAGCAGGTCTAAACTGTGGTGAAACAATACAATATATATATATATATATATATATTACCACATCACAACTAAATACAGTTGCATTCACATTGTACACAGAGAAATCAATAGTAAAAAAAAAAAGATAAAAATAAAACAGCAGACAACATGTCACAAGCTTTCAAGCAAAAGTATAAAACTTCAAGGTAGTAAGTGATGCAATAGTTGAGTGCATTGGGGTTGTCATAAAACTATGTATCAACTATGAAAATGTATTTCAAGGATTTTAGCCAAATCAAAAAGCTGCACACAATTCAAAACACGTCTTCTCACTTACCTCTGGATGCTATGAGCTCTCACAGAAGGAAAGAAAAAGGAAAATATCTGCTTGGTTAGACACCATTTGTGTTAAGTGTAATTACTTTAAACTCAAAACAATTATAAACAATTAAATTTGCCAATTTTATCGAAAAAAGTGTGAAACTTTTCAAATGAATCAAAAACTTGTAAAATGTTTCTCATTCATGTACTGCTAGCTTTCAGCCAATGCTCATGCTCCATCATCCCAGAAGAAACTTAATTGAAGGCTTATAGATCTGCGCTGTCTCAGCAGAAAGATGTATGTGTATACATTTTTCTTTTTTTTATGGGTGCAACAGCAGCACCTTTATTATGGATAGTTATTCACTAAAAGTCCTTGGCGTTCTAAATGCCAAGCAAAGGGGGGAGGTGTGTAAAGCTGTAGTAGTATCACTTTCTGTATCTACAGACCCAGATATCAAAGGTTCTCTGAAGCATTACTACAACACATCTTCACATCTAGCTCTGAGTGAAAGCCGTCAAACAGGGAGACCTACAGGGAACCACACTTATCACCATCACCAGACGCTACGTAGGGAGTGATCCGATCCAGCCGTCAGCCAGAATCGCTCTGAGACGGCTTCATTTGTCACTTTTTGCCACGGGGCCCGCGGCTCAGCACCGAAAGAACCTCTGACTAATAGAATATTATTTGTGCAGGTAATCACACGTAACAAAATGAGCTATCTGATCACACACTGCTCTTGTTAATGAAGAATAAATAGGATTCAACGTGAAACTAGGATTATTCTGGGAAACCTGCTAATCCTGTTAAAAAGGTTGTTTTGGCTCGTATTGTAAAAGACATCTGTGATCTGTGGCTCAACAGTTATAAGCTCAGGCTAACATACATACATCGGAAAAAAATACATGAAATAGCCTTTCTAAGGTCACCAAAATGATCTGAAAATGTAAAATCCTGAAGACTGTGACATGAGACAGTCCTTGCGTTGTGTTAAGTGGCCTCAGATAAAGAGATTTTTCTGACATGGCGTGACTTCCTCAGAAAGCTCTCATAGTCTGAGGCTGCAGTGAACATCTGCACTGTGATGTCTCTGAAAGCAAGTTGTTCCATTTCTTTCTCAAAAAGGCCTTCGTAAAGGAGAGTGCAAGATCAAAAACCAGCAGCTGAGTGCCTTCTTTAGCATTTGATTTGCCCTCCCAATGGGTGACATGGGTGCTGCGTCTCACACACTCTCTGTCTTGCGCGTTCCTGACCAGTTTGCCAACAGTTGCCGGGAGATGTAAGTGGCTTTCCCTCTCCGTCTCGCCTTGTCGGGTAATTAGGGCTCGGCACAGGAGAGAAGTGATGGAGGTGAACAGAGGTGGAGGAGCACAAAGATGGTTCAATCAGTATTTGGCCGAGACTTTGTGAGAAGGGGTTTCTCACTGTACATATCATAGTGCCAGTCCAGAGAACACCTCAGGGCCACATGAACAGTTTTTATTGACACACAGCATCAGCAGTTAGCACTACTATCTCCGTATAAAGGAATGTTTCTGTGTCAGTGAATCCATTGTACCTCTAGGTTTAAGTGTTGTAAAGTAGATATGAAGTCTTATCACCTTTACTACTCAGTTCCACAAGCATCTGTAATTCAGTGAGTTTTCTCTTAGCGTGTGTTTTGCCTTTGACATGCTGTGAAAACATCATCTGACCCTTTGCTGAGTGCTATAGCAGTAGATACCTATTTAGTTTAGAATATGGATGGAAAACACACTGAGATACAGAAGGTAGTGGAACAAAAGCTACAAAGGAACGGGGCCAGCATGGGATTCTCCTGGACCAAATATTGTAGCTAGTATTGTATTGTATAGTATTGTAGGGTTATGGCCCTAAATGCTGGAACATGCTTCTCTGGGCTAAACGTAGGCCTATAGGCATGTGGTGTGTTCGGAGATGTTTGCATGGCTGCTTCTTTCATTCTTAAACAGATTGTAAGAATAATGTTCACCTGTCAACAGGAGTTGGTTCAACCAATCAGCTTGGTTCATACTGAGGATCCAACAACGCATTGCTGGGATTTTAGAGGTGTGTGCATCTGCAAATCTGCACTTAACCATAGCACCCCTCTGCATAGACCCACAGAAAAGTTGTATAATAATATCAGTTTTAACCAAGACATCTATGTAGAAGCAAGAAATCATAATAAACTTATATTCTTTTCAGTCTTTTTCTTCTGACTTTTTACAAAAGGTATTCCAATGAATTCGTATTGTATTTCCATAACGCTTGGAGACTTGCGAGACAAATTCAATAATGCAGAGGCCAAGATACCTTGACCTTTAATCTCTAGAATTAAAGAATAGGGAACTCTGGATCCGACCATTCCCATATTGCAAGTACTCCAAATCCAAGCCGTGATAACCCTAATGACATTGTCTTGACAAAGCTCCGCCGGAGACATTGAACAAATGTTTCCTCAGGTTAAGTACTGTAGTTCTCACAAGTGGAGTGCCCACTTAACGAACCAGACAAGTTCTACTGGTCATCTGTTGTTCAGATGATTCAACCATGAATAATTGTAGGCCCATCCGAGCTTTGGAAGTGCTCTTACTGCCAATCAGCTACCATTGTCTATGCAGAAAATAAACTGCTCCCATGTAGTTACTCTATTGCCTGATCAAGGTAAAACATGCATTTCATTTGGCCTTTGCATCGGCTTATGAAGGCTGCCTTTTTCTGACCTCATTCGTAGTGGTGTTTTTTGTATGGTTTGACTATGTCCTTGTGTCCCCAGAGAGTATTGGGCTCAACTAGAGGCACTTGTGTGAACACTGTGTGTCTCCTTCATCACCTCCCTCAAGATTCACCAGGTTTCAACCTTTTCTCTTGCCTCCCTTACCTCTCAACCTCTACTTCTCCTTCTCACCCTCTATCTACTGTACCGTGGCCACTCTATCAACCTCTATCTTCCCTCCATTGACACTGTCCATCCCCTGCCCGCTCGCTCCCGGGCTTCCCCTTGTGCTTTTGCTTTTAGTGGTCTTTATAAACCCTCTCACCTCTATTCTCGTCCTCACTTTCTTTTTCTGCTTTGCAATTTCCTCCTCCGCTTTCTATCTTTGCATCTGTGTGTGTCTATCAGCCTGTTACTGCTCTATCCGTCTTTCTCCATCCATCTTCCTCTTTTTTTCTCCATTTTCCCTCTAATTGGGAGGCAGATGTTGACTCTGGCTGACTAATGTTTCGGCAGCAGATAGACCTCACCGGTGATCTCAAGTCATGTGATCAAAATAGCCAACAATATGTGCGCCTGCCACCAGTTAAATTTTCAGCTCCAGCGATTTTGGCGGAAAAGCAATTAGGATTTGGAATTAGTGTTCAAATTAAAGAGGAATTAAACAGGCTCAGAGATTAACCCTTTCAGGCATGGCCACCCCTCTTTGGGTCTAAAAGCGCACGATCATCATATCACTGAATCCTCCTCATTGAAATGAAAGGGAGCAGCACTCACATGTGATTCAACATCACGCCCTCTCCCTCCCTACGGGGCTGGAAAGGTTGATTATATATTGACGCTGTCCCCGGTGGAATGGCCATAATTGTTTTTCTTCTTTCTGTCTTTCCCCGGACTCTTTTCTTTTCCTTGCTGGACAAAGTGACAAATCCTGCTTTGAAACTTAATGACGTTTGAAATGGAATTTGAGGCTACAATTATCCTGTCCATACAGGCTGTCACAGGAATGATGGGGCCATCTAGACACAATTATGGGAATAGAGACCCCTGCAACTGCTCAGACCCACAAGGGACCACCGAATCTGTCCAGCAGCTCCTGCTTCGGCTGGGTCTTTTACGTTTATGAACCAAAACTTACTTCTGCTGTTCACTAAAGCATACAAGCTGTGCTTTTTGATGACTATTTTTGACTGCGTTTGATGGGATAATTGAACATTGTGGGTTTAGTGCCTGCTCAGCATGGCACCCACCACCCACCGTCGTGCCTACTGAGGTAACTAGAGTGCTCATGCATTAGCTGCTGAGATGCTTTTTGGTGCCCACTAACATGAAAATAGTTTTTAAAAAAACATCCAGAAATGTATTAAAATTACGACATGTAGGCGTTTTAATTACCACTCTCTCTTTTTCTCTGTTTCCCCATAGGCTTTTTATACTTCAGCTCCTATGTCCTTGTCTCCTCTAAGTTTTTCTCTACTTACACTGTCGTCTCATTCAAGCATGTTAGTGCTCCAGCCGTCTCTTCTCTCAGCTGTCCTCCTCCTGCGAGCTGTCTGCCTCTTTCTCTGTCTGCAGCAGCAGCAGCAGCCGCAGCCTGTAAATGGCTGCCTGATGGAAAGTGACATTTTCACAGAACCCTGCGAGAGATGCGAGGTGATCTCTCCTCTTTCCAACACAAAGTGCTCCTAATTGCCCGGTCGCATTTGTGAGCCCAGCTGACAAACCCGTGCAAATCAATAATTCTGCTCGGGGAAGATGCAGGGACACAGGCCCTCTCACCCTGATACGTGCCGTGAAGACACACACGCACACGCATACAGATGCACACATGAACCTGTAAGTAAACGCAGACAGACATACATACAGTCTTTACACACACACACACAAACACACACACGCAAACACGCTCCCTCCACCTCGGCACCGCTGTGCTGTCTGCCCTCAATGGCAGTGTTTATCCGTGATTCTAAGACAAATAGGGAGAGAGCATCGGAGCATTAAGGGCAGCCACGGTGCTGCTGAAGGCTGAAATAATGGATGGTGGAAATGGCAGAAGAACTAGCGCTGCTCATTACTAAATGGACTCTGCAGAGGTTGAAAGTTTGCCGCACCAGCTATACAGATGACAGAACAGCACAGCTTAAAATAGGGGCTTATTTAACAGATTTTGTTTGTGTTTTTGTACTCCGCTCTGTAATAGCGTTCATTTTAAAAGTTGCTTGCCAAAGAACAGAGAATGTCATAGCAATTGGCAAAGTCTGATTGACTTGTTTCTAGTTTATAGATGGGTTTGTTGTCTTCTGAGTTTTCCCTGAGCCCTCTTCCTTCTCTTTGATATTTTCTACAAATTCATTAACAGCAGTGGGAGCAGTATGCTTTATGTATTTTCAAAATGTATGTGTGCAAAGGACCTTGAGAAGCACATCTTTGTATTGTAATGAATGCCACCCGCTGGTTTTTCTGTCTAGCTTTTTTCCCAATTTGACCTCTTTCTAGTGCGTGTGCAGTGTACGTCCTCTACTTTTCAGGTTTTCTAACTAACAAACTTTCTCTCCACAGGCTCGTCTGTGATGCAGGTGACAGCCACCGACTCGGACGACTCCACCACAGCTAACGGCATGGTGCGCTACCGCATCCTCTCACAGACTCCCCACAGCCCCATCCCGAACATGTTCACCATCAACAGCGAGACTGGAGACATAGTTACCGTGGCAGCCGGCCTGGACAGAGAGGTCAGTGTCAGCTGTATGCGTTGTGTCCCTGTTACTCTCACTATTTGATCATTTTGTGTCCACCCAGCCATAAGAGACTATTCAGTAACCTGATGTCGTATTATTATTGTCTCGGCCCTCAGCGGTGTGGTTAATACACCCAGGGGTTAAAATAGGTCAGAGCAGAGCTCGGCCTCCTTCAGTCCAAATTGAAGCTCTGCTTCAACAGGATGGAGGACATCTGGTACTCATGCAGGAAATGTCACTACAATTAAATGTACTGTCTATGTTCTTTTTTTCTTATTGGATGGTTTATAGTATAGAGGCAGGTAATGAGGAACTGACATAATTAGGTAGCCTATGCAACAAAGCTGCTGGTAGCAAGACTTTTAAAACATTTTTTCCGAAGGCTATTAAATGAAGGCTGAGACACGGTCTCCATGGGAGCTGTGGGGTATGACACATGCGTAATGTAACTGGAGCTGTGATATTGGAGGGTTAAAGGAGACCGTCGTCCACTCAGGTGCTGTTTGTGACCAACATTTTTAGGACAAAAAAATGACTACCGTTTGGTTGCATAGGCTATTAACATTTAAATTGAGCAACTTTATGAAAAGCAAGTCCCCAAATCTCCTCACTCACACCAAGTTAGTCTACTAACGATTTGCAGATAAATTCAATGACACGGTCCGCGTTCTTCATGTCTTATTTTTCATATAAAATATATTCTGACCCAAGGCCGTCTGCAGACACCTCAGTGATACGAGTCAATCATAAACACCAGCTACTGAGCCTTTCGACAGAAGTGCAGACCAGATTTTATTGCACATGTGTTGTACCACAATGATATGACGCTGGGACTTTTCCTCGATTTTAGCCTCATTGCCTCTTTCCAGTCTTTACGCTAAAATACGCTAAGTTAAATTTATCCTGGCTCCAGTTTCATACTGAACCCACAGATATGACCGTTGTATCAATCTCTCATCTAAAAAAAGTGAATAAGCATATTTTCCCAAAATAAAGAACTACTGATAGATGCTCTATTTTGACTAACTTTATTTACTCTGGTAGCCAGCTACCAACTTGCTCCCCCATGGACCAGCCACTAAAGAAAGAACCATATCCCACATCATGCAGCCACACACAAAGCACAGCTGTGTAGTGCTTCACAGCAGCTTGAACAGGTGAAAACGTCAAATCAATCAAATAGCCACAATACATGTCATTTAAGCTTTTATTGTCTTCATCTGGTCTGTCCATGTTGGCCACCATTAAACCCAAAAAAAATCTAATTATAAATGAAATACAATTCCCTATATCAATCCTTCATTTCCC
Organism: Bovichtus variegatus; assembly: GCA_943593645.1. Lineage (NCBI taxonomy): Eukaryota > Metazoa > Chordata > Actinopteri > Perciformes > Bovichtidae > Bovichtus > Bovichtus variegatus. Next base: position 8,087,147 of record CALSCE010010661.1, read on the forward strand.
CAAATATTTGTCAAATAATGAATAAATCCTCTAAATAAAGGTTTATTTTTTTCATCATTCGTTTACCATCAGCTTGCTTTTTCTAGATGCACAATATAGTAAGAAATAACAACCTGCTAATTCCGGGGCTTCCTGTCTCACAAATCCCAATTTCATCCCTAGACGTAACAAAACCTTCTGTCTGGATCACTTTCAGCAGCATTTCGCCCCTTTAAAAAATGTCAAATAAAACAAACCCAAGCACAAATTTAAATCATTCTTTCCAGTCATTAGCCTGTTTTCTTATTGTGTACAAATGACAGTTTTTCTCGGTGCGTAGAGCAAGACGGATATAATGGCCACGCAAATCCAGCACCTCTCTGCTGACGAGGTCGCGGGAGCTTTCTCTTCATTGGCGTCTTTCGTCTGATCCACTGATGGTCTGCGGTTGTTTGCCAACCCGCCACCACAGCACACGTCGGCCCTTCTTCCATCTTATTCGACTAACGAGGAAGGTCACGCAGTGTCGACGTTTGTTTATCCCAAGATGCGTCAGGTGGCTGTTGGCAGTAGTGTTTCATGGCAGATTGTTAATCCTGCAGCCTTTCTCTCACACGCATACACACAAAGCTTCTCTTATCTCTCTGTGGTGCAATATAAAAAAAAAGATACAAACTGGCAAAATCAGGGAAACGTTCAAATTCATATGCCGCCATTATGAGAATAATCTCATCCTCGTAATTTAGCTGGCTGGTTTTACTACCGACATTAAAGCATCGTTGAGTGTGTCTCATAATGTTTATATTCTGAGAAATGCCGTTGGTCCCTCTCTGCACTAAACCCGGCCAGGCAACATTTATTTATTAAAATAAAACAGTAAGGCGAGCATGTTTGGAGAATGATTACGGCTAAAATCTCAAGAACAAAACCAGGTTTGGATAACAGGAAGAATACGATACATCAATGCTTTGTTCTTTATCTCGTTTTTTTTTCTTTTTTCACAGAGCTGGCATGATAGTGTTGTACGTTTGTGGGACAACATATATGAGTCTAGTGAATGCGAGCCAGCTCTGTGTCCCTGTTTCCAGCTTGGCCCAGGCGGCAGCAGTAGCAGCTGATGTTAGTGAGAGAAAGCTCATTAATCTGGACACATCAAGCCAGGCTCAGTCCCACCTGCCTCTGATCCTCCCACGAAAAACTGGGACACACCTGGGAGTTCACCCACCTGCTGTCAAGGTCATCATCACAAAACACACAAACGCGCTCAGACACATGGGCACGTGTTCTCGCGCAAACTCCCATGCAGTTCTGTTTGTTGTGTAGACACAGTAAGGCCCACACAGAGTGAGGAGTAGCAGCAGATATGATGAATTAGATCCAAGGTGTCGAACTAGATCCATGCAACCAGAGTGGTGTGTGTATACACATGCTGCTACACAAAAAAACATGAAGATGCATACTCACTGTATGGACACTGAATACTCTATAAACAGCTTTGCAGCAAATACTTTATACGTCTCTTTCTCTCACACTTAAGCTCTTCCTCGTCAACCACGGCGGTTTCTAATTAGAATATTCATGTGCTAATTAAGGGGTGAAGCAGGTTCTCTCGTGTTGAGGAGACCAGGGGGTACATGGAGGTCAGCCTGGTATCACTTACGTCTGACACTACTGAATACCAATTATTCTCCCTCGCTCACCGCCCTCAACCCCTCTCCTCCCCTGACCTCACCTGCCTTCACGTGCTCCTGCCCACAGGCTAACAAGCTGGGCTAAGGCGTACACATGTGTGTTTGAATCCATACATCCTAAAGTATAACATGGCTATTTGCATGCGGGTGAGGGTTTGTGTTGCTATTTCAAAGTTTGGGGGACAAAATCAGGATTGCAGTCGGTGAATGTTATACGGAAGCCCTGAGAGGGAAGTGAGAAAAAAAATTATTCTGGTGATCCGTTTTTAAGTCTGATCTAAATTGTTTTCTCTCCTGTGTTCGGGATTTAAGAAGAGGTAAAAAAAAAAAAAAAAAAGTTTTCGCTAGGCTAATCTTATGAATTCCTTAAAAAGAAATACGTTCATCTGTGAAACAGGTGGAGTGGAGGGGTTACATTCTTTCTAGGTTACTTTTTTTAATCTGTGAAAACAGGTGGAAAGAAAAGTTATCCTCGGAAAAGAAAAAAAAATTGTCAGGATCGTTTTTAGTAGGTAACAAACACCTGTCAAAACTTTTTTTCCAACTTGTTTTCACAGATACAAAAAAAAAGTAACTTTGAAAGATTAGCCTGGCAAAAACTTTTTCTTTTACCTTAAATCACAAACACAGTAGAGAAAACAATTTAGATCCGACTTAGAAAATGGATCACCAGAATCTCTCACTTGCTTCTCAGGGCTTCTGTAGGTTTAGGTTAGGGTTTATATAGTTTTGTCTATGTTTATTTATATATAGTCTGTACTGAAAATAGACTCGTCTGTCAGTCTACTATGGAAGAAATACATTTCTACAGAAGAGCGACTCTGGTGCAGCAGCAGGTAGCAGAGTGGGAGATGTCAGGTCGCCACAGCTGGCGTGGATGTTCTCCCTTTGTGCCCTCTCTCCATGGCTCCTGTTCCACTGGCAGCTTGAGCTGTTGTCTTTCATTACCCCAGGCTGTCTCGATCTCCCATGAGCCCTAGATTGGAACAGTCTGGTGCTGCATGGTGTGGTATGGCCCGGCACCAGGCTTTCCAACAGGCTGATGCCAGCTCTACGTTGGACTGTCTCGCTGACGATTAGGACATCGCCTGGACTGCCTTGAGGACATGAGTTCCCACAGCCGGCTCTATTAGCCCGACTGGGGATACAGGCTGAGAGCAGGCATACTAAATTGGTCTTGGGCTTTATTGTCTCAGAGACCTAGAGTTATGTTAACTCCCTGCTATAGCACCAAAGCTCCAGGAGCGAGACAGCAGAGCCATCAGAGGATTGTAAACGGGTTGCTGAATGAAGAATATTGATGCATGTAGGTGGATGTTGACTGCTATTCACTCAATATCCACCTTATTATGTGCACATAGTTAGTATTGAATTGGGCCTTTTTTTTTGTCTTCAGAAAAACCTGAATTGTTGCACTCTAGTTGCAAACAATGTTTTTCTGCCCTCTCTTTTAGATAATGCTGTTCTACTTTAGTCAAGGTCAGGTATTCACTTTCAACTGCTCATAGGTTGATATTCACTACCAAAGCAAACATTTTGCAGATATTTGCAAGTCCGTTTTTGTATCCATTCTATGGTTTCCTGTTTTTTCCATGGTGTTTCTCACCAGTCTATTCTTTAAACGGCTTAATCTCGTTTGTTTAAGATAAAATTCACCTAAAAAGTCCACAAGTGTTGGACCCCATAAGGACTCTTTTGGAAGATGATTGGGGAGAGTAAATACCATCGATCTGCACAAGGCATTCCCTTATGCCATGCAAAAGCATGCAGTATACCGATGAGAAAAAGCATCAGTTTATCTAAAATCTATAACAATGTCTTTCTTTACATTGTGATCGATGTCAGCATTTCCGTGAAAAAGTTATACACATATTTTGAGTATGTCCATCCTACAGTAACTGCTGGACAGAGAGTTTTAACACTAACACTCACAATGAAATCAGAATCAGAATCCAGTTTATTGCCAAATAGGTTTTCACATTCAAGGAATTTGATTTGGTGCGCTAACATGCTAAACTAAGATGATGAACATGGTAAACATTAAACCTTAACATGCTGATGTTAGCATTTAGTTCCAAGCACTGCTGTTCCTGTGTACAATCTCCCAGAGCCACTAGCATGGCTGCAGACTTTGTTGTTCCAATATGTCAGCAACGTTAACTTTCCTCATAACCCATATCGTCATGACGTCCATATCGTCTTCACGTCCATATCGTCTTCACGTCCATATCGT
>CALSCE010010661.1:8091059-8105000 GCA_943593645.1 Bovichtus variegatus
TCACGTCCATATCGTCTTCACGTCCATATCGTCTTCACGTCCATATCCTCTTCACATCCTCTCCAATGTACTGTAATGCTCGGTAGGAAGATTAATTAAACCTCTTGCCCACTCTGTGTGTTTTATTCTCGCAGCTTTATTCATATGTGACTCACAGCCTTTATTTATCCATTATGTGACTCTGAGCTGTTTGCGTAAATGTGGAGGCGTAACTAATCGAGTGGATTCTATCAGGAGATTATATTTCTATATAATATTTATAGTACCTACGTATCTGAGTGAATGTCTCGACAATGGGATTCAGAGAAAAGCTTTCAGATAATATTGTGCTTCGAACCGGCATTAGGCTGTTTGTGTGCTCAGCCCAACCTAGGAGACATTCCTGCGAGGGATGAAAGGATGGAGACAAAACAGACTTCTTTCCATGTTTTTGGTTCTAACTGGGAAAAGATAATAGAAAATATAGGAAAGAACTCTGTAGACAGTTTTTCATTGGCAACGTGTGTGTGTGTAACTGGACCGAAATGAAGTGAACTGAATTAAAATCAGATGAAATTAGTCGAATAGCATCAAATCAAATCGAGGGAATTTAATTGATGTGATCTCAGCTGAACTGAAACTGTAGTGGGGGTCACTGAGGTAGAGAGAGCGTAGTCAGGAGAATGAAGGGGGCTGGTCTCTAAAGTTTTAGCTACCAGTACTGGGCTGTTTGAGACAGATTGTAAGTGACAAGCTAATGACTGTGGCCACTAGGAGCCTGGCAGGCCGGAACTCAATCCACACACGACACGAAGTCCCCTCACTCGGCCGGCCTCTCCCACTTTACCATCTTTGAGTGGTCTTTTACGGCAAGTGAAAATGCACGTTCAGCTCAGGTATCATTAATTCACCACTGTACTTGTTTGAGCAGCAAACCACTCCTCTCCATTTTCTTGTTCGACATCCCCGAACATGTTCAGACCATTAGTTCCCTGCTTTGTTCTTTGTTCTCTAACAGAGTCTCACTGGAGAACAGGTCCATTTGCTTACTAACCACGAGCTGCCAGGTTTTTCCACCTGTCCTAACCGCTGCTCGGCTTGACTTGTCGTGTAGCTGACCTTGATAGCCTGAAGCCATTTTCCTATTTCTTTCTTCAGTCTCCTGGATGGTAAACGACCTCATTTGGTCTCTGTGAAGAAAAAAAGGATTGGGTTGTATTGTTAGTAGAGCTCTGTGTACAGGTGTTTCTGTGGCCACTGATGGCTTTCAGCTTCCTGCAGATTAAGTCCGTGAGACTCAAGGCCTGTGAGGGGGAGCACGGGCTGTTGCCAGCGCTGGACTCTAATCTAACAGAGAGATTTTCTGTTCAGCACTTCTGTAGGACTCATTAGAGAGCCCTTTACTGGCTTGTTCGGGCAGCCACTTTTGGACAGCAGAGTGCGCTTGGCTCCCTCTGTGTGTGTGTGTGTGTGTGTGTGTGTGTGTGTGTGTGTGTGTGTGCGTGTGCGTGTGCGTGTGCGTGTGTTCGATGTGCTCGTGCACGTGAATACCCAGCGTAAGAGAGTCCCACCTGTTCCCACTCACTGGAGCGGTAGAGGATGTGTATCTGTGCACTAGAAGGGCCATAAACTCACAACTACTCTCAGATGAGTGATATAACCCTGCAGGATAAGACGCATCAGCCACATCTCATCCTGTGTGTGAGAGCTCCACCTGCTGGCTCAGCTCCAGTCATGTCTCTTTACCTGACCATAAGAAAAAGGCGTCCATCAAAGCTCCAGCCTATTAGCTGCCCGCAGCCATCTGGTGCTATTTCTAGATTGATGTATGTGACCGGATCTAAATGAGCCTGCAGAGAGTCACATTCATTGGAGGCTCTATTTACTGACGCGCTCTATGAGTGGAGATGGTATTGATATTTCATTATAAGTCTAATAAAGGGCAGCCAGTATTGACTTTTTCATTAATAGGGCTGGTTTGGTGCAGATTAACATGTCTGCGCCGTTCATAATGACTTGGAGAGATGCTAAATGACTCCAGCTGGGTGTTTTAAATTGCATCAATGGTTTGACTGATCCAAACATCAACTGCATCCCTCACGACTGAAATAATAGTGGGAGCTGGAAATGGAGATATGGAGATACACAGAGACTGGCAGCGAGATAGACAGAGAAGAGATAGGCGGAGAACACTGAGCAACTAAGATGCGATCAGAAAGATAGCGAGAGATCAAAAGGAGCACAAAATGTGAGTTAACAAAGAGGACAGAACAAACCAAAGGAGGAAAAAAAGCCACGACTATAAGAAATACAGAAGCAAAGAAGCAGCCATCTGAGCAGGATGCGACGACTCCCTGTGCCTGAGCTTGTTCTGGTTACTCCAGGCAGTCCCGGACATCAGTGCCACTGGCTGTCCAAGTTTTTGGAAAGCCCGACCTCCGGGTGAACATGGCAAAACTAGCCTAGCAACAAACGAACATTAGACCATTGATATGACGCATTGTGGATGCTAAACAAAGCAGCAGGCCGTGTGCACTGGCCTGTCCTTGACGTCCATTCTCCCTTGCTGTCTTTGCTCTGACACAATGGAGGTTTGAGCCAAATGGATTAATAGGAAGAGAAAGAGTCCACAAAGCAGAGAGGCTTATACTGTCAGGACGGAAACACACACAAACACACAGAATCTTCTTTCCTGTGGTGAGTCCGGGGACAGACTGAACTTTCAGCACCATGGACAGTGTCACAATGTTTGAATGCGGCTGCACTGTCTCTCTGCCTCTTTGTTTGGTGGTTGTGTCTAAACAAAGCCGAATGTTCGATGGTGTTTCTTGTCATGGCACTGTGATATCGCAGTGTGTGCTGCAGTACACTCTGGGGCGACTGACTCCCCCTCACTGTAACTGGACTAAATAAGGCCCATTCACCTCCTGGTAATATCTGCAGCACTGTGGCGCATCTTAAAGTGGCGGGGCCTCCATTAAAATGAGTGATGATCCTGGTCTGTTCCCACAGCGGAAAGCCGAGACTTTTAGGCAATAATGGATGGGCCTTTTACCAACACAGTGCTCCCTTCCTGCTTCCTTGTGTATGTCTGTCCATGTGTATGTGTGTGCTGTTTGCTATCTGTTATTGAGCAAATAAGGTTTCTAACAGAAGGGGAGATGCGTGTGCATGGCTGTTTGTTGGGGGATTCTTTCTTGCATTCACTCACTCATCCATTCATTCATATGACTCACTATGTCATTGCCACATGCCAAAAATATTGATTTGCTGATTGATTCCTGAGTCCGTGTTTGTTGCAGCATTTGAAATACCAATCCCTGAGTGTGTTTTCTGCTTCTTTTCTTTACAGAAAGTGTCCCAGTACACCATCATTGTCCAGGCCACTGACATGGAGGGCAACTTGAACTTTGGCCTGTCCAACACAGCCACAGCCCTTATCAGCATTACCGACATAAACGACAATCCTCCAGAACTGACTGTCAGAACGGTGAGTCCTAATTTGTTTTTCCTCATTAAAGTCAACAGCCTTTATTTAAGAGCTCCTTATCAAACAGTAGAGAGTGGCTGTATGCTCATCATCTTATTGTTGTTGCTATAACTATGTTATTTTAAGATATTTGGGGTAGGATATTGCAGATATTGCATGTCATTGAAAAGACACGTAACTCCCACGTACGAAGATTTGCATAATGACCGAGACACAAAAAGACCACAAAGAGACACAAAACGACCAAAAAAAGAAACAAAATGACCTCAATGACACACAAAACAACGAAAAGATGCATAGTGTCTACAAAGAGAGGAAGAAAAGAAAAAAAAAGAGGCCAAACCTCCAAAGAGTCTGTGTGACTTGCTTCTATGTAGGAGAGGTGCTGGGGTGTTTTGCATGTCTGTGCCCAGGGGCCCATTGTCTCATATTCCACCCATGAAAGGGGTTAGAATGGAAATATAACATTCAGCCATCCTCCCCACCCTAACAGTTTCCACACAGTCCTTATAAAGAATGTCAAGCCTAAACAGGGAGGTCAGAGGTCAGATTCCACCAAACAGTTTCACCTCAGGACTTGGCCCTTTATCTGTCTTTGTAACAATTGCTAATGTAGTCACTATGTTACCCCACTGTCCCATAGAGCCATTATGCAACACATATGCATATGAGGGTATATTATTCTTCAGTAGAAGAGGTTGCACAGGCTTCCAAAGGAAAACACTGCTCTCAGATATTATTAGAAAATACGTTATCTGGTCCCTGTCAAAGACAACAATCACGCAACAGTAGCTCAACTGAAATATATTTTCAGAGAACATTGAGATGAAGGGAATGCAACAGCTGACTAAGATGTAGGATAAAGATATTAGGAATATAAAACAACACAGTGATAGATAAAGAAACACTGCTCAAGAACAACATATGGAGAGAAAGACAAAGGCACTGTGACTGACATTGAGATCGAGATCAGGTTTGGTGATGGGAGGCGTACTCCTCCCTCCTTTCTTCTCTGTGTTTCACCTGCCAGCGAGGCCTCTCATGGCCACAGTTTGTCTGCAGGCATCTGGCCCTGGTCCCTGATACCTCGTCATTGGTTGGACAGGAAGCTACACTGGCCCACTGTTCTACGGCTGTGTGTGTGGTTAAGTAGGGAGTTAAGAAAGGTTATTGATGAGGAAACAGCAACTGAAATTCTAAGAAGCTCTTTGTCCCGTATATAGCTTGTACTCTCAGTCTAGTCAGAATCAAATGCTGACCGGAGCCTGACAGAACTACAGGATTGCAGCGGCTCCTTATGTGAGCGCTTGGATTTCTGAGATTCCAGCGAGAGACAGATGCTGAGCTCGGAGGCAGCGCGAGCAGTGTGTCAGCGTCACACACTGTGATCCCTGTGTCCTCGCCGGGGCCGTCGTCAGCGTGCTTGCCAGTACAGTTCCAGACGCATGCTCTGATAAGAGCTCCCCGGCTGTCAGGGGTAGGGCTCACCGAACGAGGCTGCCGCGCCGCTCAGAACTGCTCTGTCCCCCGTCTGTGGTGCTGGCTCCGTCACTGCTCTTCAGGGGGTGAACATGGACATGCGGTGCTTCAATAGAAAACACATTGTACATTGTCCTTGACGTATACAGTACGCTGTATGTTCACACACGCTGTGATAAATGGTTGTCCTTTCTTCAGGGCCTCGTTACATCCCCTGCAACCTACCTGTATAGATGATTTGCCTGAGGTTGTCAGTAAAGGAGCAGTTGGCCACATTTTGGTGTGTGACTCAAATGTATTTTTAGTTGCATGTCCTACGCTGAGACACAATCAGCCACACAGCTCTCTCATGAAACATCCACGGCAGAGAAATTGTCCTCTACCACCAGATGCCATTTCCGCTGCTTTGTCAATCTCTACTTTTTGTTGTGCTTCCCACACAAGCAACTAGACTTGGAGCAGTTCAGTAATTATTTGTGCATGACAGATGCGAGAAGAATTCATTGCTCTCTACGGGAGGCATAAAGAAAACATAAGCGTGCTAATTAAGTGAAATTGCTTGCGGGGGCGTAAACCAAGCTGATATATAGCATCTAATTTAAAAAAACAAAAAACAAATGTTTTATTCATTTCACCACATGGGCCTTACCGTGCAATGTTAATGCTATGTTTGTCATTATGTGATAAACAAAAAGACAGTGGTTCTCGCAACAATCTACCTAATCAAAGTATCTAATCAAGTGTATCACACCCCTGTTTCCATTCACCAAACAGTGATGAGGGACAGAAGAGAGACTGGTGGGCTTGAACTCCCAGACACACAGGCTTACACATCTGAATAGAGAGCTATTTGTGATTCACCTCCTCAATAGCTGAAAGAGATTATTTGCCACTTCCCCCCTGCTTCTATATCCTTGACTTTGATTTGTGTAAAAAGAGCAGACTGCTAGGAAAAGCAGCTTGATATGTCTGTATAACATGGAAAATGAGAGTCAGGGTAAACGCCTGTTGCCAGTAGCTCTATCTTTATGACACTATAGGGAAGTCTGAAGTGATGATGGCAGTCGGATATTGGAGTCTTTTTTGGGACATTTATTCATACGTAATGCTGTCATGACAATTTGGTGTTGTTCTCAGGACCCCATGAAGGAAAGGAAGAGCTCATTTGGTCTTTTTTAGCTGTAGCTCTGTTGTCTGTCAGTTTTTAGTCAGTTTTTAGTTAAATGGTAGTACATTTCCCCTGCTGGGCAGTTTGATGCATATTTTTAATAATTTCAGGTCTGTACAGCACTGTAGGCTTACATTTCTGAAGGCTAGTTGTGTTTAAAGACAGTTTATAGACAGTTTAAAACATGAAACGCAATTATTTGAAACGATCACTTACGATCCTGTATTAGATGGGTTTTATGTAGTGCTGACCTTCATACAATCGTTATCTATTGGCATGTCGGAGGTTCATAAAATAAGACCCTGCCATAATTCGTCAATGATGATGCTTATGCTTTGAATGGTGAAGTTATAAAAGTAATTTTCTCCACAGGGTCAACAGCTGTTGACCTAAAGTTTCTCTATCTCACCCTCTGCCCATGTGTTTAAAATCCTTTAAAGCAAGACTATGTAACTTTGACTATGTGTGTATATATATATATATATATATATATATATATACACACACACACACACACACACACACAGACTCACTAGTGTTCACAATTGTTAACTATAAATTATTCAACAAATCAACTCCTTTAACTGTAGCCCCCATGTTGCTGAATAGGCTCACACGCTTCCTTAGATATTCTAAGTTCTCCGTGTTGAATGTTTAAATATTTGGAGCACATAAAGTTTATAAAACACTATAAAGCCACAACCTGTAACACTGACTCAACCTGTTGTGACGTCGCAGCTCAAATGAAAGTTTAATGATTCTTTTTATTTTGGTCTCATTTGAATTTTATATTCAGTGGCAAGGAAGACTGAGGTTCCGTGAGGTCCTGTTTAACGATTACCTCCAAGTGAATCTTATTTGCCAACACTCCTGTTCCCAATGCGTTGTAACCACAAAATCCTTTAGAAACTGGAAGTCGGTGTCTCTCGTGGCTTATCAGTGGGTCCACATTGCATTTTAGTGAGAGTGGCCATTTTGGAAGCGTCCTCCCCCACAGTCAGCACCATTGAGTGTGTCTCTGAGAGAGCATATTCCATTTGGCCGTCTGACAGCGCAGCCAAACGAGCTTGGAAGGTTTGTGGTGGTGTTAGTTGCTAAAGCCTGAGGTGAAAATGAAATGTAGTAGCCCACACACAAGCGACTGAGAGTACATATTTAATTTGTTCTGTGCCTATCAGCGTGGTTGTACTGCAGGGGATAGGAGGAAAAGGGGCAAGGAGGGAGGAGGGGGGGGGGGGGGGGAAGAGGAATCGGGTGGTTTGGACGCTGCTTCAATATCCCAATGATGAAGCCATTAAAGTGAACAGCAGCTGGCAGACACACCCCATAAACAAGTTAAAGCCTAACAAGAGGAAACACGGATTATCGTCTGACAATGAGAACATTTAGTGTGTGTGTGTGCGCGCGTGTGTGTGTGTGCGTACGTGTGTTACCTTCGGGTGCTCATCCCTCTGATAAATCCCTACAGAGAAGGACATGAATCCTTTTGCGCTGTAAATTCTTCTTCAGGCTCTGCAGCTGTAACCAAGTTTCCTCCAGAGTAAGTTCGGAGGGAAGTTGTTGCAGATTGCAAAATAATGAAGATCATTAGCCAGAGATTATTTCTTCCGCTGCCTTAATTACAGTACTTATCTAATTGCTTATTAAGAGCTAGATTTGGTGAATGCACAGAATCCAAATTAAATGGGTAAACACTTAATTGAACAAATCCATTAGTTCAAATAAGAGTTTCATATGAGAAGACGTGGCGTGGAAGAAGGGACAGCATTAACATAATGGAAGATATGATTCTTTATTATCCACATTGAAACAAATATGTCTCCTCCTGTCTTCCTCTCCTGTCCCAATTTCTCCCCCATTTGTCTTTCTACCACTTTCAGTGTAATGAGCATTATTGGCATGACCCTAAAAGCAGTTTGTTTTCATAATAACAGTTGTGGAAAATGCCAAAAGATTGATGATGACGCAAGGAAATGTGAATAATCTCAATAAATCAATTTATTAACGTGCATTAGCCAACTGCTGGAGCAACATCAGCATAATGTTATCCCTCCCTTCCTCCCTGCTGTCACCTCCTCTCCCTCCTCACTCCCTCCCGCTCTGTAGTTTTCAGGAGAGGTGCCGGAGAACAAGGTGAATGTGGTGGTGACCAACCTGACGGTGGTGGACAGGGATCAGCCCCACAGTCCCAACTGGAACGCCGTCTACCGCATCGTCAGCGGAGACCCCTCCGGACACTTCACCATCCGCACCAACCCCATCACCAATGAGGGCATGCTGACGGTGGTCAAGGTAAAAAAATCAAGCTGCTCATTTGGCTTCTCTACACACATCCTGTTGTCTGCTATTTAGCTTTGCTCTCCATAATTATTCAACTCCGCATCTTGCATGTTTCCACCTGCTCTGAAGTGCCAGATGTTGATGACTGAGTGCTTTGGTCTCACATTGTTTGCACTGAATTATATGTCATTTGTCAAATTGGAACACAGTTAGAAATAATCTTGCAATCAGCTACACTCATTTCCCTCCCATCGTGTTTTCTGTACCTCTCTCTTCTCTAGCCCGTGGACTTTGAGATGAATCGTGCCTTCATGCTCACCGTGGTGGTTTCCAACCAGGCCCACCTGGCCAGCGGCATCCAGTCCTCGCTTCAGTCCACAGCGGGAGTCACCATTTCGGTTCAGGATGTGAACGAGCCGCCCGTCTTCCCTGTCAACCCCAAGATGATCCGCTTTGAAGAGGGCGTGCCGGCAGGGACCACTCTTACCGTGTTCGCTGCTCAGGACCCTGACCACTTCATCCACCAGATTGTCAGGTACTTTAAAGCACACAACAGGCAGTTCTGGGAGTTCACTTCGCCAAGGACGTCATGTTTTCGGTTAGGTTTGTTTGTCAGCAGGATTACAGAAAAACTACTGACCCGATTGTCATGAAGCTTGAAGTGTTGGTGGAAGGGTGTGGTATGGGAAGAAGAAGCCATTGAATTGTGTAACAGATACGCGGATGCACAAATAATTTTTCACTTTGTTTCACATTGCGAGACAGGTCTACGCGCTCCGCTCTCTTTAGTTTGCTGAATGTCGTACATCAGTAAACTGACACAACATAAGAACACTTATGTCCTGATCAGCAAATTTGACAGCGCCATAACCTGAAATGTTCATCCTATAAAAAAATATTGCTCCATTCATTTTGGACAATTGGGGGGAGCAGAATTACGCTGTAACAGGGTGAACTGGTCAGCAACAGTTGCTTATTTTCACATCCAGCAGACACTAAGCATTCGTTTGGAGTTGTTTGTGTCCATCAGATGAATGTAAGTCCAGTATCCACTCTCATTATAGCTCTGTTTCGGTCTCCACCTACTCCTGGAGGAACTATCTGGCTCTTTAGCTCCACTATGTTCACCAGCTATAATACAATACACTACAAAGTATTTTATTAAACCTCCAGGGGGGAAACTGAGTGCCACCATACATACTGTATAGGAGAGCAATACACAAAGGCAAAACAAAATAAGGGGAGAGCACAGCAACGTAATTAATAGGATTAACATCAGTGTGACTGTTTTAGTGTATGTCATCAACGTATGCATGCTCCATCATCAGTATAACCACCAACCTAGTCAACAACATCAGATCATGATTGTTATCATCAGTCAGCGACAATGTTCATAATAAAACTTCACTGCAGCAGCTGCAAAGGACTTCCTGAATCTCTCTTAAGAGCACCTGGGCATAACAAGCCTATTGCTGAAAGAGCCCTTCAGCCCGCTAAAAACATTAAATATTGGATGATCCTCATTGTGCATAACACTCTTGAGCTTCCTACCCATTCTTTGCTCCATGATCACTTGTAACAAGTCAGGGGTCAAGCCAATAATGGATCCTGTCAACTTCATTAAACGAGGTAAGGGGAACTGCAGTGTGCTGATATTTCTCCGTGGGTTTGTCACTGAGAGTAGCCGCTTTAACCTGCATGTAATCAGTTCTAACAGATGTTTTCTCATCTAGTTTCCAGTTGTCTTTATATCAATTAGAACTTCTATTATAAGTGCGTACAGCATTAAAGGAAACTAATTACATTAAGTGACATCAATAATGAAGTAAATGGGGAAACAAAATGACCTCCTACGCACAAAATATTAACAGTCATTTAATAAGGAAATGAGGCGAAGATGTGTCACTTAATAGAAAATGCATGATTAAGAAAATGTAGTATGAATTCATTAACCTTTTCTGCATTAACTGACCATCTCCTTATACTATGCTGTGTATGTGGGCTCTTGGCCTTAATACATTATATTATTGGCTCTATCTCCTAAAGTCCCCCCATAGAGTCGTCAAATTCAAGGATGTTGAGATCATTTGTTATTGATTCATGCGCACTTGGATTGTTTGAATACGGTTTCCGTTCCTGTAGATGACACTCCTCCACAGCAGCGATCACTGCTCATGCTACTTACTGCATTCTCAACCTGTTTAGTTCAAACCACCATCTGTGGTATAATTGTTTTTAATTAGAATGAAAATGCTTGAAACATGTGCAGTTAAGGACTCACGTCAGAGTGTTTCAACGATGGACTGAAGCTCCTCCACAGGCCAAAGACTTCCTGATAGTCAGATACTGTATAGTGAGGCATTTCCAATATGTTCTCCTCTCTGTATACTGCATATATCGTCTTTTCAATCTGTGTGTCACCAGTGTTTAATCAGTGGTGAGCAGTTTCTCCACAGTTTCTCCTTCTGTGAGATTCTCAACTGACCCTCCGCCCACAGACGAGCTCCGGTTACCTCCCTGTTGCCAGGCTACTGGTGTGAAGAGGTCACCCTGTAATGAGTTGGACATTGTGTGCCTGCCCTTCTTAGATCCCTATCTCCTTCTTGTCTTCCTTGTCATTGATCCCTCACTCCATCCTTCCTAACTGGGGTGACACACAGCGGGCATTGTGCGATCCAGCCATCGACCCCATGTGACAGAAACTCCCACATGCTCACTGAGGTCCAGCGGCACCGTTCCACTTCATAGCCAGCTGCAATGAAAGAGAGAGATTTTCCTTAATGTCAGTGAGACGGCCTCCTCCACTGAGTGGACACGTTGCTGAATTGAAAGCGAGGCAGGTAGTGGGAGACGTACTCATACTGTAGACAGGAGTGAGCAATAGCCACATCTCCAGTTTCTTCTCCTTAAAAGACATGCAAACTAAGTGTGCTGAGCTGCTCTGCCTTTTGAGAGACCTAACTCCTCTTTCGCACTCTTTTCTCTCGTCCCTCCCTCCCTCTCGCTCCCATTGACCCTGTCACTTTCCTCTCTGTCAGTCTGTGCGTATGTTATTGATGGGAGCGCTTCTTCTCCAAAGCAGCGTGCCAGCAGACGCTCAGCTCTTGCTCAGACAGCCTCATCTCATCTCTGCTGCTGCTGCTGCTGCTGCTGCTGCTGCTGTATTCACTTTAAGTGACCTCGCATGAACTCTCCCCGAAGCTCCCACAAAAAGACACCAAAATGCAGAGCCGTAGACTCACAAACGCACACAGAAGCACCCACAGAAGATGAGTGAAAGGCCTGTGCATGAGCAGTGGATGGGAGAGGAGCCAGCTTGAGGTTTTTTTTAGGTTTCTTGCTTTTTTTCTCTCTCTGGCAGAGAAGAAGATGTGAGGTCGAGCCTTTTTGTCAGCTGATTTTACTGTTGAGCGGCAGCATGGCCTAATTTGTGTGTGTTTGTGTGTGTGTTTTTCTGTTCTTGTTGGTATTACAATATTATCCCTGCGGAGTGAAGACATTTTTGTGATGTAATGTGAGGTCATGTTGGCTCATCCTCAATTATTAATGTCTTAGTTTAGGGCTTGAATTTAGGATTAAAGGAGTACACCAGCTATTTTAGGTATTGCACTTCCATGAAGTCAGGAGACATATTAAAAAAGAATCGTCAAAATCGAATCAGCATAGGCCGAGACATCCAGACATTTACACAACGTCTACGCAGCCACGTGGAGCAGGAGCAGCACATTAGTAGAGCGGCAGCAACAGCTTCAGTCCTCAGGCAATGTCTACACGGGATGCATTCCCGATTTGCATGTGCAGTATGTTAAAAATGTTCCAACTTGCGATTGCAGATATATTCAAGCAAGTGTGTGCAGCCTTGTTAACGTATCGTAAAACATGGTTAATATAAACTGTAAACAAAAAAAAAGAAGACTCACCAAAGCCGTCTTGGTGTATTTGGTCGCAATAAACCTTTATTTCAGTTAGATGTGAAAATGTGACGGCTCTACACGCTGTTTTTCCCCGCTGTCTCTCTCTCTACCCGCTGAGCAGCCGCTCACACTCGTTCATCGGAAATCTTAATTACAGTTTAAGATTAGAGTTAGTTAGCGTTTGGATTAACGCTCGTGTTTTCTTGGTAGTGGCTTTACTTCCTCATTGTTTGGGGTCCCACAGACCCTACTGTTGTAAATGTAAATAAGAACAGCAAAAGAAAAAAGTAAACATTTCCATCACATATGTTTTTCTTTTTTCTTCTCAAATAACAGAAATCTAAATGAACTGATTTGGAATTTAGGAGGGGAAATGTTAAATAAAAAGTTTTGTCAATACATAATATAAAATCTATTATATTTAATAACCATCTTTTACAGAACATGTTTTTCAAACGGCATTAATTTGGAATTGTTTTCCTAGATCACTTCTATCATAGGTTTAAAATCATGTTTATAAGCAAGTCTCATAAAATTAGGAGACGTATCAAAGCTGAAACAATAATGTGTGGCACAGAACGTTACGGCAGTCGTCTGCAGAGTGAGACACTTTGCCAGCTGCACATGAAGGCAGCAGAAGGTGACATCTTGTTGTCACAGGAAGGAGAAGAGAGTGCCAGGCCTGACACACACACGCCAGAGACTAACCTGCAGGGTGACATCAGATCCTGACTAGCACAGCATGACCATCTCCTTCACTTGAAATTACATTTATTTTATTCTCTCGTGAAGAAAATATAGATATGATGCAGGGTGTGCTAAGTGTGTAGAAGTGTGTGTCGTGTGTCGAGGTGGAATTAGTTTTCGCCAAGCCTGTGAGGCTCTGGATAACCAGTGTCAGCCTCCAACGCACTGCTTTAATTAAGCCCCCTTCCCCCTCATCACACTTTCTCCCGACCACGCTTACATTCCGAAACACACCTCTGATCTCCCTCGCTTTGTCTGCTTTGCTCTTTCACCTGCACCTCCTGTCACTGTGCTGACACGCTGACCATCTACCTACCGGTGAGACTTCTCGCTTGTCCGCAATTAACCATTTCTCATTAGACCTGAGAGATAAGGGCTACATACTCAGTTGTTAGGACTCGTCATATTTGTTAAGCGGTTTTATAGACTTTAATTGCAGCTGTCACTTTCCACTCCATCGACGTATTGACCGGTGACAACGATGAGAGTTGCCATGGCGGCTGTGTGGGTACAAAGAGCAGTGAAGTTGTTAATAGCGCTGCTTGGCTGTTCCGCATTTGGGTTCAGTTTTTCAGCGGTCTTCATGCTAATGAGCTGCTGCTATGATAAGCTCGGTGAACATATGTTCCTCTCTCCATGTCACTGTAATATTTCAAAGGTGCTTGGCTGTTATTACTGCTTATTATGGTAATGAACATTCAACCTCATAATGGGTAGTTTGGAGTCACAAATAAGAATCAGAGTTGCTGGAATTCAAGAAACAGTTGGCTGCAATTGTTAACATGTGGAATATGTTTCCGTACATTTGTGTTTGGATTAATGAAGTATCTGGCTTTCTGTGTGTGTGTGTGTGTGTGTGTGTGTGTGTGTGTGTGTGTGTGTGT
>CALSCE010010661.1:8105010-8126313 GCA_943593645.1 Bovichtus variegatus
TGTGTGCATGTGCAGGTACTCCAAGCTGTCAGACCCAGCCAACTGGCTGAAGATCAACAGGACCAATGGTCAGATCACCACCATGGCCCTGCTGGACCGAGAGTCCATGTACGTCAAAAACAACGTGTACGAGGCCACATTTTTGGCATTCGACAATGGTAAGTCCGGTAAGTCAGGATGACTGTGTGTGTCGTGACTATCCGATAAACAGTACAGCACATACTGGACTATATCGGTATTTGTTTTGCCACACTAGCAGCGTGGCTTTAGGCAATGGGTCCAACACTTTGGTCCAGACCCAAAGAATCTCCAGAACTATTAAATGCATTGCCAGGAAATTTAGACTCTGGGGATACCCTGACTTTTTCTCTAGTGCAGGGATACTCAACTAGCTTTGCCCAGGGATCACTTTTGCAAAATGACTGGAGTCTAGGGGCCAGTTAATAAAGTCAAGGCCTCTGTCAGGGGCCCCAGGGGATCCTCCCTTGCCACTTTTCTTTTTTTAATGAATAACCTCTATTAGTCTATTTTGATGCTTTTTTTTTTTTTATGCACTCTGGCACATTATTTGCCTAAAAAGTACAAAAATTATCCTTTTGTAAATCAAATTTTCATTGTGAATTAGAAAATGCTAAGTATCCAATATTAGCATGCTAACACACTAAACCGAGATGACTTTACACTTGCTAAACTTCATCATGTTAGCATTGGCACTGTGAGCATTTTAGCATGCTGTTGTTAGCATTTAGCTCAAAGCACCGATATGTCCACGCGCAGCCTGAAGCTGTAGCACGGATGTAGTAGACTCATGAACTTGCTTGTTTTGTTCAATTGTTTGCTTTTTTGTTGGGAAAAGCAGCATCAGCTTTAATGTAATCATCAGCCTGAGAAGGAAGCCGTTTGTTATCATTTTCCATCATCATTAATCATCAGAATGAAAACACTGTAGCACAGGCGGGGGATGGAGGTAGTGGTTATCATTATGGGCCACAACATAATCTTGCTTTTTTCCTCACTACTCAGGCACTAATCACTTAAACTAGGATCACATTAGGAAACATGATGCATTATATTATATTTAGGGTCTAGGGTTGGGCCGACAACCGTCGACCACTGAGCCCAACATGGGGATTTAAAGTCACAACTGGGTCTGTCTTCAGTGAAGGTATCGTGCTGTCACTTGACACAACAGTGTAGGGTTACCTGCTTGTATACACTGGAAAACAGCCGTGTCAGCTGTTTCATTAATCTCAGTACAACTCACCTCAATTGTAAACACATTTAGATATTTCTCTGTATTTGACAAAGGCTAATCCCAATTTATACAGGTTATCGGGTTGACACATTATGACAAAACTGAGAAAGACTTCCCATTTTACTTAATATTTAAGTCATTTTATGGACCAACGCTACACACATGCAGAGCAAACAGTTGTGGATTTCTGACGGGGTGTTCCATGAATGCAAGATGTATTGGTTGAATACATCCCATCATTGTTACTTTCCTGCCAGATACCCTACTACAGTGTGTGTGTGAACTGTGAATGAGTGGCACATCTGTTCATATACTGTTCCACATACAGAATACTGTACATAAATATGCACTGACCTTCATTGCCCCGTGTCTGATAAAGAAAATAGGATCTGTCACTGAAGGTCTTGAGTATCAGACTCAGCTTCCGCAACAACGTACGAAGCTAAAGAACTAAAGCTCTACAAATAGAGGCGCTTTCTCTCTGTGTAAGTAGGAGGGACCCAGGTGTTTTTTATTTTACTGAGGGATTGGTTGCCCCGAAGCACACTAACTTAAGCTCAACGTGTTGACTCCCTATTGATTCTGGAGCCCAGTGTCAACAAGGGGATATATTCCTCTTTGATTGAAATTCTCTTTACTTATTCTAACCAAGCAAAGCGAAAAAAGCAACAAAGCACCCATCCAATCATAACCGACAAGCCGGTCGATGGGCCTTGGGGCCTGGGGCAGCAGACCTTTACATAGTTGATGCACCAAGTTACTGACTGATGGAGGAGAGAAAGTTGAGATACAACCCTGATGAGCTACTGGGGTAAACTCTACAGTATCTATGCTGCATTGCATCAGGAATTTTGTTCTCCTTGCTGACAGTCTGTGTGCAGGGGGTTGTCAACTGAATATCAAGGCCACAATATATCACTGCTGTCTGTCTGTTCAACAGAGCAGCACACTTACTTTCTTGGTCCGTAGTTCGGGGTTGTAATGTTATGATCAGAAGTGGTATCACTGAAGAATGTTGGTGGAAGAATATACTTAAGTATTGCTAAGGATCTGAATATTTCTTCCATACTTTAGTATTGCTAAGTAAATGTCATAAATACAAACGTTCACGTTGACTTAAGTAAAAGCTCAGAAGCATTATCAGCAAACTGTAGAATATATCAAAAGTGAACTTATTTAGCAGAAGGACTCCTTTTATAGTGGTTTATATTAATTGTATATTATATGATTGGCAAATTATTACTGGTTACTATTATTTGTGATGAAAAGGATTTAATGATAATTCAATATTATGCTTCATTAACTTTCAGTGGGATTTTATTTTGACATTACAAACGTAGTTTGTTATTGTATTCCAAGATTGAGTTAATGATTTTGTATTTTACAATGTGTATCAGTGGAACACAGTTTATTACATTAAATATCAGTTATATTATGTGATTTTGCTTCCATTTGCTATATTGTGACATGTATTGTTATTGGAAAAACAGTTATAAATATCATGATAATGATTCAAACCATATGACTGAACCCTACTGATGCTTTAACTGGTTGAGGTGAAACTCATTTTTCATATATTTCCGTGCAACCTGTTTTAATCTAACAAATCATTATATAATAGATTTGAAGCAGATTTTTTTGGTTTTGTGAGTAAAATATAAATCTTCAAAGTGACAGCTAGAAAAACAGCTATAGTGAAAAAAATAGGAATACTCAAGAAAAGCTCAAGTAACTAAAAATTATATTTACGTACAGTACTTGAGTACATTTACCACTGGTGAGTGCAATAATTATCTGATTACATCCATTGATTTTATTGAGTTATTTCACAGATATCTCCATAACTGCGATTATCGTGTGCTGTTTGTTTTTAAAGCACTCTGTAGTCTGTTGATTATTTTAGCACTGCCGTATGTTTAGAGCAGTAATTTGAACTGCATCCCAGTGAAAACAAACACTTTAAAATGAGAGAGATTATTATTTATGAGTCTTTCTTTCTCTGGTTTGTTCTGCACCATGCCCACACTTCTGCCAGTGCTTGGATAGTTTAAAGTCCCAGAAATATTCCCTTTAACATTAAATATTAATGACTAAATCAAAAATCTTAAAAGCGGTGTTTATTTGTGAAGATTATCTTGCTGAACAAAATGTCTAAGTATCATTAAAGTTGTTTGCCATAGAGTTTATTTTCTGCAATAATCCTAAATCCAAGAAAAATCCCATTGGCTGTTTGTGGAGTCAACCGGGACGATGCTAAATTCCGAGTTGGCCCACAAAAATATGTCACCGCTGCAGCACTCTGTTCGACCACAACAGTTTAATGCATTTATGTATGCAAAGAGTAATTTTTTTTTTCTTCATCACTTTCAGCCCAAGACTTAACTGCTTAACTCACACAGAGTTCAACCTCGTTACAAATGTTTTCATGTTGCGCGGCTTGAGAAACAACTTCCAGTTCACTTTTTTCAAAAGCAAGCAGTGCACTTAAAAAAACAATGAGGCACTTATTCCCAGCACCATGTTGTACAGCACCAAGAGCAACAGAAACAGTGTGGCAGAAAAACAACATTTCTCCTTCAGTTATGTGCCGTTATCCAAGCACATTAGAGATTTGCTGCTAATGCATAAAACATCAAAAATGTGTCGCCCAACCTGATGGTTCTGTTCGGGCCTGGCACTCGTGGGAAACCCTGAATAAGTTATGATGAGCTTGTGTTGCTGGATGTAGTGAAGGGTTAGAGTTTGAGTCACTTTCCCAGTGGGCTTTGCAGAGTGCAGATAACAACAATCTTTATGTGAGCGTGTTCCCTCCCATGTGTTTCTCGCCACTGCCTTCTCAGAAAGCAGCCAGTTCTAAACACAAGAACTAAAAAATGCATGCGTCCTTTCATTTGTTCTGGGTGCTGTGTTGAAATGTACACAGTATTGCCCTCCACTTTCAGCCCGTCAGTAAATAAAACCTATTTCTTCCAACTTGTTTCTTTGCCTGCACACCTCCTTTTCTCACTTCCACACACGAATCAGCGAGAGAAATGTAATTGGAATTGAAGGATTGTTTTGCTTACTTCTGTAGCTCTTTCATCACACTGCCTCTCAACTCTCCTCTCCTTCATTTTTTGCTCCATCTCCAATCATTTCATCTTTACTCTGCTGCCTCACCGCTGTTCACTCCCTCGATCGCTACATTATATCTCGCCATCTCCTCCTTTGATCTCTTTGACTCCTCTCTTTCCTCTCACCTCCCCTCAGGCTCGCCTCAAGCCAGCGGGACAGGAACCCTCCAGATCTACCTGATCGACGTTAACGACAACGCGCCGGTGCTTGTACCCCGGGAGGCGCAGGTGTGCGAGCGTGCACGCCCCAACTCCAGGGTCAACATCACAGCCACAGACGCCGACTCTGACCCCAACGTGGGGCCCTTCGTCTTCGAGCTGCCTTCTTTTCCCGCCAGTGTTCGCCGCAACTGGACCGTCTCCAGACTCAGTGGTAATTAGTAGCTGTACATTGTCTTTGCTGCAGCTTCCACCCTTGCGATGGGAAATATCGGAGGTATGTGGGGAATGTTATATTCAGCATCTCCTGCTGAATTAAGCCATAAACGTAACAGATGGGATGCAAAAGCCCTCTGCAGAGTAACTGACGACATCAATCAGGGGACCAGGGATTGCTGTAAGCTGCGAGAGAAGTCCAAGTTTAACAAAATGTCTCACAAAGCTCACAGTGAGAGTCGCGGGTGCCATCCAGTGTTGACGTACGATCTATCGTTTGTGACAAATGAGATCCATTCATCTCTCTGTCCCCCGAGCAGCCGATCTGTCACCTAATCCACCCAGATGGATGTAACACAGCAGTTGTCTTGAGGACCAATCTGATCACATACCTGGATTCTTCTCCCACGAGGCTCTTGTCTTAGCTTGACTGAGTGATGGATGCTGAAAGTTGTACGCTCTGGGGGGTTTTTCACTGCCTCCTCCCATACATACATGTCAGAATGATTGCTGTGCGGTTTGTTTGGTCGCAGCTTTTATTTGGCGTGTCACTCTCTTGTACCTACGCACATGACGACATGATAACCTGCAGTAAACAAAATGTCATTTCTCCTCAGTACACTGTCTGATCTTGTTTTCCCCTTCTTCTTCTTTTTTCCCCTCCTACTCACTTCCCTCCATCACTTAATGTTCCCCCCCCCCCCCCGTTCCCCTGTTTTCCTCTCCATCCCCAACACTATCTCACTCCCGCTGTCCAGGTGACTATGCTCAGCTGAGGCTAAGGATTCCTTACCTGGAGTCAAGTGTGTACGAGATCCCCATCATCGTGTCCGATTCGGGGAACCCTCCCCTGTCCAACCGCTCTGTGATCAGAGTCAAAGTTTGTCCCTGTGACGATAACGGGGACTGCAGCGCCACGGGGGCGGTGGCAGCCGCCGGCCTCGGCACCGGGGCCATCATCGCTATACTCATCTGCATCATCATTCTGCTCAGTGAGTACAGCACAGTGGAAACATCAAACCCTCGCTCTACTGGATCATTATATCAGTATGTGTCGTATCATGAAAATGACAAAATGTAATTTTAAGAAGAACTCTTTTTCTCTACTGCTGTTTCTGTTTTTCACAGGCATGGTTCTGCTGTTTGTGGTGTGGATGAAGCGCAGAGAGAAGGAGCGGCAGGCGAAGCCCCTGCTGATCGACCCCGAGGACGACGTCAGAGACAACATCCTGAAGTATGACGAGGAGGGAGGAGGAGAGGAAGACCAGGTAACGTCTGAAGATCCTAAATATATACATCATTTACAAAAGACATAAAAAGGTGTTAACCAGCTGTGGCATCTTTGAGAAATGCAAAAACTAACATCTTTTGTTGAAAGATGGTATTTCCCTTCTCTTATGGAAGGTCAGGAATGTATCGATGTATCAGATAAATAGCTTTATAAATCCCCATAACAGAAACTAGTTTGGCCATGTACAGTGACAGGAAAAAAGAGGCACAAGAAATATTAAAAAAAAAAATATTCCAAAAGGATATTAGCATAGCTGTGAAGCCTGCCGAGCCACAAAATGAAAAAACAATGTATTTAATAAAAATGTATAGAATTATGGCTGCAACTGATCCTTTTAATTATCGATTAAGAAAACGATCTGCCGATCGTTTGCTCGATTCATAGTTTTGTCTATGAAGTGTCATAAAAAAGTGACACTCATCATAATTTCCCACATATCAAGGTGATGTATTCAGATTGCTTGTTTTATTCGACGATCGGTACAAAACACCAAAATATTATATACATACATCATAAAGAAAAGCATGAAATCCTCACACTTGATAAGATGGTGCCAAGAAATGTTTGGCATTCTCCCTTTTTCTATAAACTGCCGATTTCTAGTCTGTCTAATTGAGCGTTGCAGCTCCACAACTGCACACAACCTTTCCTTATCTGATATTATTTCTTCAAATAGACCTTCAACAATGTTAAGCTCTAACAGCTTTGATTAATTCAGAAATGTATTGTTAATTATGACATTTTCTATTTTCCAACACCCACACACACCCCACACGGCTGCCGTGTATATTTTCACTCCTATGCACCTGTCTGAGGATTTAGTTGGTGCAAGACAGAGAGACAGTGTTTATCAACTCGACCAAGATGTCACCTCAGCGAACACGCTTTGAGAGCACTGTTACAGTAAAGTGTGAAGCTCATGTTTCAGATTCCTTCTACCCCACTTTACCTCGTGATATGGACTAAAAACATAAACATAAAACAAAGCAGAGAGAGGCAAATCATAACTCAGACAAGCACCTAGTTTGGTCCGTCTCCAATAATAAGTTTAATAAATAATAAGAACATAGACAGATGGTTTACAAAGTATTTTGGCATGTACTTCTTTCTATTCTCAACAATGCTAATGATTTTACATAAAAAAAAAAACCACGATATTCATTCCCCAGGCATTGTCATTACATCAATTATGAAACCTTTTATTCCTTTCCAGATCTTCCTGTTATTTTAGGAATTCTGCTGTTAGAAACTCAAAGATGTCAAATGGCCTGGTCATATCTCCTGTGATCACAAAGTACTTTTTCAACTCAAAGTCCTCACAATAGAAGTCACATGATGGCATACACTGAAGCTCATAGAGACGCTTCTGCACAAGTTGATCTTTTAACCTTTTCTCAACTGCTGGCTTCAGCCCTTTGATGTTACATTATTACATTACAGGTCATTTAGCAGACGCTCTTATCCAGAGAGACTTACAGTAACTACAGGGACAGTCCCCTGGAGCAACTCGGGGTTAAGTGCCTTGCTCTGGAGCACAATGCTGGCAGTCTGGTATTGAACTCACATTGAACTCGTATTGATCTATTTGGAAGCCAAAATCAATTTGAAAGCCAAAAATAGTCTTTTACTAGACCACTAGACTACCACCAGCCTAATAACCACCATGTTATTACACCTCTGTTCCAGCCGAAGCTATGAAAATTAATTTAATATTTTCTGAACAAATATAATCCGTAGTGATACATACGTCCCAGTCATCTATAGATTAAATAGGCTACAAGACATTGTCCGTCTGAGCTTTGTTTCCTTCCACCTGACCAATAACTCTCTTTTTTTATACCAATGCATCTCTCTCTAGAGGGTTGTTTACAAAGTTTCTCAAAAGCCATTGTAGTTAAACACAATACCCAGGTATTTCAAACTATGTGCAATTTCTAGCTCCTCACCATCACAGTACAATTGGTACTTCTTAACATCAGCTGCATGTGTCAATTAAAAGAAAATAGTTTGTTGTTCGCTTTCAGTATTTTTTTATCATTTCAGACTTGTTTCTAACATTGAAACACTATGAATTGTGGGTATTTCCCTCAGGCGGAGACTGCAGCAGTGCAGATTTCTAAAAGGGCTCAAAGGTCCGGTAGAAAGCGCTGTAGCACAGATTTCTCTGCAGGTCGGCACAGAGACCTCGCAGACTTAACAGGAATGCACATCAAAGTGTGTGAGTGTGTGAGGGCGGACAGTGGGATCAGGCCAAAGTTTTTGTACCAACTTGGAAACTGAGCTCAATTCAAAACACAATAATGATTTTTTTTTTTTTTTTTGAGAGAGGTGGTGGTCTAGTGGTTGGGCATCTGGGCTTCCAAATAGAAAACACAACACATGTACAGCACTGTATCTAAAATACATTTTAAAAAGGTTAATGATTTTGGGTTAAATTCCTACATGACCCTACTGAATACTTTTATTTCTTATTTTCATCAAAGCAGTCGTAGTCACTAAATCTGTAAAAAAAAAAAAAAAAAAAGAAATATGTAGATTTGGCAAAAAAAGTAGTAAATTATCAGTAAAAGGACCAGAAGATTACGATGAACTGTCTCTCAACATTGTCTCTATGGGCGTCATCCAGGACTATGACCTGAGCCAGCTGCAGCAGCCCGAGTCTTTAGACCACATCATCAACAAGCCGGCGGGGGTGCGCAGGGTGGACGAGAGACCTGTGATCGCTGAGTCACAGTACCCCGTCAGACCCAGTCTGCCCCACCCTGGAGATATAGGAGACTTCATTAATGATGTAAGTTCAAGAATGGAGGAAAAATGTTTTGGTGTTTCTGTTATAAGCTGGACAGTACAGCAGTGTCCACAGGCGTCATTGAAGCGACTCATACAAAGGTTTACACAACATGAAGGGATTCGCTTGTTTTGATCCCGTCAGCAGAAGTACAGCTAAAAATATTTGTCTCCTGTAGACAGCTCAGTGTCTGGCTCTGAAACAGCATTCAGACCTTGATGAAACAGCAGCATGAGACATGGTTTATTGCAACTTCTACAGTCTGGTCAACTGAAGGCGAGTTTAGCCTTTTGGCTGTGGCCATCTTTGTTTTGTGAATCCAGATTTGACCATATTTGGATGAAAAGGTGGAGCTTTGGCCTGCTAAGTTACCTACTAACGCTGCGCTAGATAACTACCGTAGATTGGTCAGCAAGGTGCATCCGTAATGCACTTTACTGTGATATTAATTGGGATGCTAATTTGGCTAGCAAAAAACATGCTTAAAAAAAACTACCTACCTGAAGAAATGAACAGTCTTTTAGTACAACCAAAGACTGAACAGCGATGCCGTGGAAGTGATTTGTCAATCAATAGGTAGCCCTGCCCTAAAGCATGCCCTGCTTTATAGTCTATTTTAGTGTAAATGGGCCCATCATTTACAAAATGAACATTATATTGTATTGATGAAGACTTGATTAAGACCATAAACTCATGAGGAAAATGTTTACTGAAGGTAATACATCAAGTGAGAAATAGGATCTTTTTCTCATAGACTTCTACACAATTGGACCCTGCTAGCTGTTAGAAAGATTGCAGGTTTAGGGCACTTCCACGTAGGCTTCACTTTGCAGACCCAGAGGTTGCCCTTTGTGTAACTGTGACTGCAGAGAGGGGGTTGAATATTTTTCATTTTTCTATCTGTCTGTCTAAATGTCTCCAGGGTCTGAGGGCAGCAGACAACGACCCCACAGCTCCTCCCTACGACTCCCTGCTGGTGTTCGACTACGAGGGCAGCGGTTCAACTGCCGGCTCCGTCAGCTCGCTTAACTCCACCAGCTCAGGGGACCAGGACTATGACTACCTCAACGACTGGGGCCCTCGCTTCAAGAAGCTGGCCGACCTCTACGGGGGAGGGGACGACGACTGAGAGTGGAGCGGGGGGCTGGGCGGGACTGCGGCAGGGGTCGGGAGAGCCAGGGTCGATGGGATGGATGCTCCTCAAAAACCACTGGCAGGGGCCACGTACATGGCGCAGCGTGAGGAACAGACCCTTACACGGGCTGCGTTAGTTTGCTCACAGCGACCGAGCCCTCAAACATGAATTCCGCTGCAACGCAACTGTATTCTGGCTTTATATTTTGTAGTGGCGAGTTTGTAGTGTGATGTTTTTTTTCTTTTTTTTTGTTGTTCTCTCACCGCGCTGGACCCAGAGCTCTCTGGGGATGAATCAAGGCGGTCGTGAGAGACACGAGTAGTGAATTTGTGCTTTGATTGATTTTTTTTTAAAAACAAAATCATCTCTTGCTTTAGTCTCACACTGAAGAGAATGTTTTTGGGAAGACGCTCTCTGACTCTCTCTTTCACTCTGTCAACTTGAATTTCCTTAGAACAGAAGCACTGTCATTTTATAAAGTGCCTTTTGTGCTGTGTTTTTGTATCAGACTCCTGCTATCTCAGGATCGGTTGCCATTCGTGCAGTACAGTGGAGGTGCGGTCTCTCGTCGCCCCCCCTGCGCTCCTCAAACCAGCCCTGCCTGTCACTCTGCTCTCCCCCTTCACAGTGGTGCAGATGAACAACCCCAGCAGCCAGTCCCAGGAAGGAAAGGACACAACCAAGGCAGACTATCGGATATCATAACCCAATGAATTATGGCCTAAAAGAAGCCAATAACAGTTTGTTGTGAGGAAGACAACACTCTTCTCCAAGGACCTGCTCAGTTTGACTTTCACAAGCATCACCTGACGACACGCTGACATTGTGTGAGACCATTTTTATACACGTGGGGGTTTTCTAATTTAGTGGAGAATGCCTGCCTTTCCCCTGTGGACTCATGAGTTTAGGAGCCTTTATGTTGAGATGCTTGCCTGCCCTGTATGGTTTTGTGTTGCTTTCTCCACAGTGTAAAGCTTATGTAGGCATGATCTGATCAGTCAGACAGGTGTTAAGAAAGTGGAACTTGAAAAGACTTGGAACAAAAGGCATCTGAGAACGTTTTTTTGTCGCCTTGAACATTCCCGTTTTTTATAGGCCAACAAAGCTATTAAAAGGTGCATGATTTTTTTTTTTCAAAAATGTTTTACTCAAAGCACTTGTTACTATGTGGTGAGAATGTGAAAATAGTCAGCGGAAACTATATGAATATACTCTGTATAAAGACACTGAGAAAAGAAAAATACTGTAAGAT
This sequence comes from Bovichtus variegatus, assembly GCA_943593645.1. Lineage (NCBI taxonomy): Eukaryota > Metazoa > Chordata > Actinopteri > Perciformes > Bovichtidae > Bovichtus > Bovichtus variegatus. The sequence continues at coordinate 8,116,220 of CALSCE010010661.1, forward strand.
ACCTATTTTTGAAGTATTGATGACATAAAAGTTGCTGCTCTTCCTCTAGCTCATCGCTGGGCTTAGGGGATTTCTGGCCCGTTCATTTTTAATATGTGGATAGTTTCGTTTTTTTTGTCTTCTGTTAAACCATAATTCTATTTTTTAAGATGCCTGCTTATACATGTTTTGTTTCAGTTTTGCTCTTCTTTTCTTCTTGTGGGATTGTTTTCTAAAAATGCTTTGTTATACTCCTTTTATATGTGAAAACACAGCCTTCCCCTTTCACTCTGTATTGTCTCTGACAGACGTGCTCCTGCTGTTGGCCTCTGGCCTCGGGACAGTTGAAGGTTCATTCGCCATGCCTGCTGATAGTTGTTCAATTATTCAGTGTCCTGGAATTATTTTATTCATTCATCTAGATACTGGATGTGTGCTTCAGAAAATAAACAAGACATGTTTTGAAAATGTGCCATCTTTTTTTGAATATTCCCTACATTCATCATCTTCAGGCGTATGCTCATGTATGTGTGTGACATGGCAAATATAATGTCACTTGAAACTTTAAATTATAATCGGCCTCTGGGGTCTTGTCTTGAAAAATATCCTTATTTAATAGAGCTTTATCTCGACTAGCCCAGACTTAAAGCAACTATGCGTTGGAATTGAACATTTCTGGTGTTTGCACCCCGTATTTAAAAAAAGTGACTGTGGCAGACAGCAACGCATGCCTCTACTCTCCACATGGGGGGATTAACCAGGGAATACTGATGATGAATGAGCTGAAAGCAGCACAGAAACTGCATTCGTTTTCCCCAGCATTGCCTAATTTTTCTGCAAAATGCCATCAGAATCATTTGCTATAGTCACATAAAAAGTCTACACATTGTTGCTTTAATGTCACTGCTTTTCCACCTTAATTTGTTCATTAAGTTATTGGTTTGTTTTTCCCCACTGAAAGATTGCAGCTTTTTTATTTTTTACAGTGGAATAATGTGTTTTGAAATGTTAGAAGCGGTAGTCACGAAGTGGAAAAGACTCCCTTTGGATTTACGCAGTTAATCTTTGACCCTATTGTTTTCATTTTCTCATAAAAACGACCGCTATTCATCCTTTTATTGCATCTCAGACTCGGCAGAAGGAGTAGGGGAGGTCAGGGAGTATTTTTGTGTCCGTTCCTGTGATTTCAATTAGTCAGCTGAAGCACCAAAAAACCCACTGGGGACTTAAAGGGATTTAATCCTCTCCGGCTGTGTGTCTATCAATTAGCCACACCATTAATCCCCACGGCGTAATCTCATTAGATAGAGCGCCTTTAATGAGACACCCAGAGAGAAAGCTGAGAGGAAGGCAGTAAGAGAGAGGGAGAAAGATGAGGCGGTGGCAAGATGCAGGTAGGCCGTGTGGAGAGGTGATTAGTAGGATGGAAGAGAGGGTCAGCGGAGAGAGGGGGGGGGGCAGACGGGTTCAAGCACAGCAGGGACAATGCATAACATTTAGAAAATGGTTTTATAAAAAAGGAGGCAGAGAAATAGAGTGATACTTAATCGTGTGTTGTCCACTATGGCCAGAGATTAGAGGGGAAGGAAAGAAGACAGGTAGAGGTGAACAGAGCTGATGGAGCATGGTGGACTAGTTAATGAAAGGTGCGTTCATTCCTCATCCATGCTGCAGTGTCCCAGTAATGAGTACACCCGATAATAAACCCAAGTTAACCTTTACTGTCGTGAATTCTGCTGTGAACCAGGGAGGATTGTGGACCTGTTAATAGGAGAATCATCAGAGGTGGGCTCCACTGCTCTGAAATAATAATCAAGTTGGTAAAAGGTCATCTTGGTCATAGCCAGTCAGCAGATAAAGAGATTAACTTCAGGGAGGGTTTCTTTGATGGGCTTAGCTGAAGTTCACTTGGTTACCCTGTGGCAGACAGGCAGAGTGGAAGAAGAAAGCAAACTCAAGTTGCCCCCTTGATAAATGGCGTATATAGACAGAGAGCTTTTCTACTGGCTTGCAGCCAGTGCCTTGTGTGTTGTAAATAAAGTTCTCCTCTTCAAACATGTCCAAGCCTGGCTCTTTTTATTTCCGCTCAATATAGCTAGTGAGTCTCTTGGGCCGGTGCCGGGAAAAAGTCCAACCTGAAAAACACCACCGGATGTTGGTTCTGATGCCGGCTGTGTGATCAACTGTTCTTAGTTTAGTGTTGATGCTGCTATTCAGCAAAAGGTATACCGCCCAGGACGGGCTGGCTCTGCTGCCTGCTTTTCTGCTGACACCAGTCTGAGCCTCCTGCTATTTCAGGACTCAAACGAGATCAAAGCAGCGGAATAAATTTGATGTTCCTGCTGCAAGTAGGGGAGAGAATATCTACTGTTTAACGACCAGCTATTTATGATATGGATGGCTGGTCCAGTGGAGACACGAGTGCTATTACCAAGACACGGTGTGCATATCAGTCAGGGCTGCAACTGTCTGTGTTATCAAACCACATTCGAAAAGAGCACTTCCTGCTAATCGTGATTGCTTTTAGTGGAGTATCTTATCATTAAAAGTTGTTTTTACTCATCTACGTTTATTCAACAGCTGTAGTTAGTGTCTGTAAAGTCAAGGCAGTCAGTGAAGTAACTTTTATAATAGTAGGTTGTAGTAGTTGTAGCACTGTCTAGAAAGGCTAGAGCAACATCCCACTTATTTAATATTTACACTTGTGCTTTTCCTACTGTGATATGTCAAAATATCTTCCAATATGAACTGATTCAAATTTTGAGTTCAAAAGTCAAGGTCACTGGGAACCCAAGAATTCATACGTTAATTAGGACAATTTCATTAGGATAAAATGATGAAGGGATGACATTTAGGACAGACATGGACGTAAACTGCAACTGAGGCACAGAACCTTTAATTCTAGTTTAACTTTAACTTATCTTTTGTGAGGCCCCCAGCTGTATGAAGGTGCAATACAAAAAACATGAACCATTTTCACATTGTGATATATTTTACTTATGTAAATGATGTAAATGCATCTTCCACTGCTGACAACTTAACCCTCTAATAATGAGTTTTGACACTAACACTTTGAGCGTTCATAAAACTGCCCAAACATCCTTGTCATATTCAGAAACATCTATTTTATTATCACTGTGAATGATGCATCATGGGATTTCCCCTTGTTTTATTTGTTGACACTGTCAGACACTCTTCAGAGAACGACTTCTCTGTGCGATCACATGCTAGAGTGCAGTTGAAAATTCGAGCTGCATCCTGGAGCAGAGCGGCTGCTCTAATCAACTGGATGTAATTCTTCACCTTACTCACAGGTTAAGTGCCTTCCCCGGGACACTGGCTACATGTCTAAATGGTAGGAGATGATTCCTTCGCGGCCAAGTCAGTCTCTGGTGTCCTTTAGGGTACGATCAAGCTTCCACTCCCATCTTCCCCTCCATTTCCCTCTGTCAGCATCACTCCAGGAAGACAGAACAAATCTTACCATGAATAATGGATGCATAGCACACTCATTAGTATAAATAAATAATTGACCACCACACGTGTGCAACAGAATGAATCTTGTAAATGTAATGATGATATTACAATAACATGAGGGAAGGAATGACAACCAATCTGGCCATGTGTCAAACGTAAGCTGATTAGTCGCAGCTTTGATCACTCTGTTCTTATGTTTTTGTCTTCTAAACTCCTTTCGCCATCTTAAGAGCTTCAGTTTCATATGTTTCATGGTGATTCCCCACTAAAGACATAACACTTACCACTCATAAATCCTTTTTTATGCGTCTGCGTAGGTTGTGGCCGGGTTGTCCGTCTGTCCCATTCTCGTGTATGCGATATCTCAAGAAGACCCTGAGGGAATTTCTTCAAATTTGACACAAATGTCCACTTCGACTCAAGGATGAACTGATAAGAATTTGGTGGTCAAAGGTCAAAGGTCAAGGTCACTGGGACCTCACAAAGAAAATGATAGTATAGTTTGTCATTAAAAAGTCCTAAAAAAGTCGAAGTTTATTATGCCATAAAATGTCAGAAAGAAAGTCATAGTATAGTATGCCACATAAATGTAATAAAATTAAATAGTATAGTGTGCCGTAAAAAGGTTTTTTTAAGAAGGCATAGTATAGAATGTCATAACAAAAACTAATACAAAAGTGGTAGTTTAGTATGCCATTAAAATGTCATTAGAAAAGTAATATGTCATAACAGTTAACAATATGATATTTAAAAAAGCTATTAAAAAGCCACAGTATAGCATGTCAAAATAAGTCATAAAAAAAGTCATATTATAGTATATAAACATAAACATTTAATGAAAAAAGCCACAGTATAGTATGTCAAATGTCATTAAACTAAATCCTAGTATATTATGACATTAAAATATCTTAAAAAGTCAAAGTATAGTATGCAATTTAAATGTTATAAAACAAAGTCATAGTATGTATGCCAATAAAGTATCATAATTAAATGTCATAGTATAGTATGTCATGAAAAAGTCATAAGAATGTCATAGTTTAGTATGAAATTAAAATGTAATTAAAAAAGCCATGGTATAGTTTTTCATTGAAATGTTATAAAAGTCATATTATAGTATTACATAATAATTTAATGAAAAAATTGTATAGTATGACTTTCAAATTTCATAGTATAGTATGTCATAGATCATTTATATTATAGTATGTAATAAAAAAGTCATAAAATAGTTATAGTACACAATTAAAATGTCCTAAAAAGTCATAGCATAATCGTATGGCATAAAAAAAAGTCAAGGAAAAAGTCATAGTATAGTCTGCCATTAAATTGTAAAAAGTGATGACTGTGAGGGCTGCTCCAGCGTCTTGTAGACAGGTGTGTAGGAGGAAGGGTCCAGAGTTTAGAGAAGAGCTCATTTAATGTCGTTTTCTTGCAATAAAATATCCGTGACACAACGTTTTGGTCCTTAGACCTTCATTTGGAGAAAAAAGTCATAAAACAGTCAAAGCATTGTATGCCATTAAACTATCATAATAAAAAGTCATAGTATATTATGTCAAAAACGTCATAAAAAGTCATAGCATAGTTTGTTATAAAAAGGTAATGAAAAATAAGTAAAGTAAGTTATAAAATATGTCACTAAAAATGTCATAGTAATAATATGCCATTAAAAGGCAATATTTTTGTTATAATTGTGTATCATATGTACATTACAAAGTAGTTTGAAGTACTCTTTACTAGAGGGTAGCTTTGCTGTAGTTCAACTTCTTCCAGTGGGACGTGATTGGTATGTGTGCTTTCAAAGTAGCTTCCCCAACACTGCTCACAACAACTATAAAAAGGTGCAAAACAACCACAAAGAGGCACAAAATGACTACAAGGAGACGTAAAACAAATAGAAAAAGTGGTGATACAACCACAAATAAAAAATTTAATTAAAAACCAAAAAAACTAATTATAAAGTAACACAAAATTACCACAAAGAGACAGAAATTCACAGAGATGGCATTACCAAAACAAAGAGACACAAAACAAAAAAAAGGGGCTGTACAACCATAACAAGTATGTGTGTCTTGCACCTATGTAGGAGAAGTGGTGGGTTTGTATGCCTGTCTGTCCCCAGGGGCTCATCATCTCATAATTGGACCACCAGCATGTTTAGCTTTGTCATCACGAGCATGTTTCCATGCTAGAGTTAGCATTTAGCTCGAAGCCCTGCTGTGCCTATACACCCTCACAAATCCACTAGCATGGGTGCAGACTCTTAGTTTGTTTGTTTCAATGTCTGCCCTTGAAAGTGTACTACCACACTGGAGTCTTACATTATACATATGTTGAATATATTTGAGAATTATGCCAAGCTGTTTTTACTTTTAATCAGTAATCATTATGGATATGTTGCCTTGGGCTCACGGTCAAAAAGCAATTGTTGTTATCTGCAATTGCTATTACTGCTATTGATTAAATGTCGTGAAAAAAAGAAGAAAGTCTGGCACGTTAGCACTGTGCGCGTCTGAGTGTTTGTCTATGTGTGTGTCACGCACATTTCTTTGTGTAAAGCACAGGTGTGTGTATACGTTCAACACATGTTGATGCCTCTCCCGCCTCATATAGCGGATGACTTTGTAAATTGAGATGTTCTTCTCCTGTGGGCTGACAAGGCTTGCTGCTTCACCTGATTCAGCTCCATTAAAGAGGCCAACAGGCTATTAACCCCTGTGTCAATACCTCACAGGTTCAGCCGCGCTTACGAACCCATTTCAGCAGCAGTCATAAACACTGGCCTTATTATAGTATCTCTGGGCCGAATCAGACTGCCCCGGTCGACCCATAACAGAAGCTTCCTAAAGTCAGCAGTAACCCGGGTGGAACAAGGGCACACAGAAAATGGACTTGCGAGGAAGTTTAAACTAATGAACTATTTTTCCACGTTATATTTCAGGGTCTGATTATTCAGGAAAGGCTTGAAAATCATTCTGTTTTATTTGAGGAGGAAAGTGGTTTATAGGCTACTGGAGTTGTGCATCTTAATGGACGATAAAGTGCGCTGACTGGATCACAGTGTGCCACATCAGTTCATCCAAATCACATCCCCATGTTCCTCCTAGGAGAGCGTTTTATTCATAAGCTCAAAGCTTAATCAACAATATGCAAGGAGGCGTTGAAAAGGATCAAATTAATTAACTGACTTTTAGTATTGCTTTTGTCTCACAACATGAATACGCTAGAATTACAGATGGAATTTTGAATGCATTGGCTCGCAAAGTAATGTCAATGGGGTAAAAAACATCACAACCTTCTTATTCATCTTGCTATGGGGGTCTTACCTTAATAAAGATTTTCATAACCATCTGATTCATGTGAGTAATGGGGGCAGGGGGGGCTTTCATCAGCCTCTAACCATCATTAAAATGAGCCCCTCTGTGAGCGTAAACAAGCTGAGAATTTCAAACTGGAGATTTATCATAAAAGTGCAGGAGAAACTCCCTGCTGAGAAACACTGTCACAGCAGTCAGATCCCATCTTGGAATCAGACGAAATCAGAGATAAGAACATAGGAACAGTCACAGGCATGCGCATGCCTACACACACACGTACACACACGTACACACGTACACACACGTACACACACACATACACACATACACATACACATACACACGTACACACGTACACACACGTACACACACACATACACACAAATAAACCTGCTTTAATGGTTTGTTATATAATCTCACCTCGGGGTTAAAGCAAAAATGAGAACAATGAATGTAACAAATTAATAACAGCCCCCTTTAATAAATGTCAGGGAAGGAAGCGGTGATGTTACTTCTCTCCTCTTCCCTCCGGCAGGCTCGGGGTGTTTACCCAACACCCTCAGGTGCAGTGACTGAGACGTCGCTAGGCAACCGCACCATCCCTGTTGTTGCTCTGCCTCTGGCACTCAAGTGGGAGCTTATGTGGACTTAACTCTGAAAGAGCAGCAGTGTTGGAGGAGTGGAAGGAGGATTACCAGGAAAAATATTGTATTGGGCAGAGGTACAAGGGTCGAGGCCTTTACCTGAGTCACCAGCAGACAGACGCCACGAGGGACAGACAGGACACACGGGGTCTGTACTCAGCCTGGTTTTTATACAGCAGCACAATGCTGTGATATTATTGATGACACAGACTGTTTTTCTCTCTCTTCTTTTTTTTGTGCCAAATGTTATGTTAAATGGCCTAGTAGTCCGTATTGTGCGTGTCCAGCAGAGCAACACATGTAAACTCAACCAAATGTAACAAGATGATATTCACTATAAAGAAGAACCTGCTGTTTCAGTACACGCCAGCTACAGGAGAATCCTGTAATGGGGTAAAATTGCCACCTAGTGGCTTCCCAGATGTACTTATTTATCTACTTCATTATAAAAAATGAAAACTGTGGCTCATCGCCACACTGATAGCTCCAAATATACTCTTATTGTTCCTCTTTGGTCAACGCTGATACGAAAGCTGCTCCCAATCATTGTAACATCAGGCAACTGTCCCAGTGTGCAGAATGGCCTAATTATTTCCAGCCCATGGTTGTGGTGAATGTTAGCAGCTGATGTTGCAGCTGTTGCCAATGCGCCGTGTGTTGGGCTGATAATGGAGACGAACTCAAACAAGACAGCCCAGCGAAGAAGAGCACAGACTGGTAGCAGACTGTGTGAGTGTGTTGTATTCTAGGTTGTGAGCAGTGTGTGGTGCTCATGGGAGTTGTGCTCAATAGATGCCTATATAGACCCAGGGGACACACACTGTGTACTACATGTGGCTTTACAGATGCTAGAGGATTAAGTGGAATTATCTGTGAACAGGTAGAGTAAGAAGGAATTAAAGGCGTTTAGCTCATTTATGTACAAAGACTCAATATCCTGCGTGCCACATGCAGCACACATCCAGATGTCATAATAACGCAAGGCTGCCCCCTAGTGCAATACAAAGACAAATGTTAACGACATGAAATGTATTTAAACACCAAACCAAACCAGTTAATGTAAAATCATTATTTATTCAAACTTTTAAATAGAGAAAATGTGTTTTTCTTTATTCTGGATGGGTAAATGTTCAACTCTATACAAAACCATGTGTAAAACTTTAGGTGTAACATATACAAATATACAGGGGGAGAAACTGCACTTTCTTGAGTCGGAGGACACTGACAGTCACTATTGAAAGAGTAAAAATGTGTGTAGGTGGGCAGCTACAAAAATAGAAATTACTTTCAGGTAGATGCATGTTTGGTATAGTAAAATGGGTTTAAAAGCCTTCTGAAACCTATTTTAGCCTTAGAAATCAATACATGTCAAACTCATTTTAAAAAGAACCATTTAAAAGATTAAAAAACAAAGAACAATCCTCTTCACACACTAAAATCTATACAGCCAACAAAATGTCAAAACTCATTTTAAACATCCTATGCAGGTAAATGCTTTTTTGTTTTGAATTTAAGCTACATGAAACAACTGAGGTGTCACATGAAATTAAATAAATAACTGAACATTCATTTAAGCTTGAGTTTAGTAAATAAATAGGCTGAAAAAAGAATCAAGTAATGTAATGGAGAAGACAGACTACTGCTTCATGTGTTACAGCGGGGTTAGTTGCTTCGGGATGGCTATATGGCTTATTTACTGTTAGAAAGGCAGCTCAGTAGGTTACACAGTTCGAAGTTCAAACTAATTCAGTTAAAAAAAAAAAATCAAAAATCAAATTATTCAATAAAAATGTAATTATCATTATATGCGATCTATTAAAACAAATGTGTCGATTTCCATTGCTTTAAAGTCTAATACGCTAATAATCTGAAAATAAACTGTACTGTACTGTGCATAATTGGACAATATGTCACGTTTTCATTTATAAACCCTTCCTCGTAACACATACTATAATCCATTTTTGCACTTTCTTGTACAGGGTAAATAGTAGCATTTGTCCATGACTGCTCTGAAGCAAAACAGGCATTATTTGAGGGGAGAGGTAGAGAGGCCATCAAATAGGGCTACTGCTGTACTTCAGGTTATCAGGTACATCTGAAAAAACTCAAAATGTGCCAACAAACGGCTCTCCTCCTCTTTAAAGAAGAGTCTCTCATGCTCTCTGTGGTGGGAGCGGTTGATCTCTCCACACACGTTTCCCTCCTCTCCCCTCTGACATCAAGTCTATTTGAGAAAGCCCTTGTAGAGGAAATGGGAGTGACTGGTAAATCTCTCGTTCTCCAAACAGAAGAGCAGGTCCCTGAGATTGACACGTGTGATGCGCTGCCTCGTGGGTCTGGAGCCCGATGAACCAGCCCCACCAGACAGAGAGGGACCTGTTCCTGATCCCTGCAAGATGAGAGACAGATAGGAGGGAGAAAATAGCTTTAGAGTGGGGATGTGATTTTTATTTTATTTTTTGGGGGCAGAGGGAAGATGTCTGATGAGTAGAACCAAAGAATAATTTGGAGGAGTTAATGCCTGCAAGCACTTTTATCCACAGGCTGGGGCCTTCCCTGTGCAGAGTTAGGGTGTTCTCCAGTCAGGGGCATAGCTAAAATAATGGATAAATAGCTGAAATCTATATCTAAAGTAATGAATACATAGTTTAAATATATAGCTAAAGTAATGGATACATAG
>CALSCE010010661.1:8143425-8159170 GCA_943593645.1 Bovichtus variegatus
GACAAAGGGAACATGTTTGATCAGTTGCTAATTTAAAAAAAAATAAAAAAATTTTCAGTCATCCATGGGCAGCTCTTCTGCTGCCTATCACCCACGCTGGAGCTCATACAGAGACATGATGCCCACCTACAACCAGCTGGCTGCTACTTCTCTACTCAACCAGCAGTACAATGCAGCACTGGGCCTCGGTATACTTAATGATCTTTTTTGAAGTTTCAGAAATATTTTAAGCTTTTATTTTTTTTTTTGTCAGTGGCTGTTTTTATTTGCAGTTGATTTAAGCCCCACCATGTTTTTTCCTGCTCCCTCAGTACCAGGACTTCACGGTATCCCAGTCAGAAGAGCTCCCATGGTCGAGCAGGCTGTCCAGACCGTGCCCTTGGCCGGAGCTGCCCAGAAAAAGGGGAGTACTTCAATCCAGCCACAGGGCAGACAGCCTGTTCGTCCAACCCAGCGCTCTGGCCAGGTTCAGAAGGAGAATGTACCCGCCAGTAAGCAAACATAGTCTTCTGTTTTATGCATTGTTTCAGTTTTTAATCCAGCTCTAGAGAAAAATGGAAACATTACATTTTATTCATGTTTAGGTCTAGCACCACCTCAGCCAATCGCAGCTAAGGTTCAAGGCCAAGGCACAGAGAACCAGAAACAAAGGCAAAAACAAGGTATCAAAATTAGAAATTTGCACAATTTTTTTCTTACTGTCATAATTTCAATGTTTGTCTTCAACTGTTTTGGCTGTGAAACATCTGAGGAAGGAGCGAGTTTTGTCAAAGTGAACACGTGCATGTGTTCATCTGTCTGCAAGAAATAGTTATCCAACACTAGATGAACCGGTTTTAAATGGTTACCAGTTTTACAAGTGTTTGAACTTTTTCTGTGCTTGCGTGCAGGCGGCCGCAGGTCCAGGAACCGAAGCAGAGGCCAACTTCTGGTGAAAAACTCGAAGGCCACAACCTTGCAGTTTGAGTCCGATTTTGATTTTGAAACTGCAAATGCTCAGTTTAAAGATGATCTCACAAAGGAGGTTGTTGGTATGGTTATTTCAAAGGATTCTGTCAATTTGGTTTCAGTGCACCTCTCATAAAGCATTTTAAGGTTTGTAATGTACATTTTGTTTTTGAATTGCTGCAGTTGAAAAGGTGGCTTCTGGGGAGGCCCAGAATAGCCAGGTTGTGCAGGAGGACACTCTTGGAGAGAAGTACTACGACAAAGCCAAATGCTTCTTTGACAACATCTCTTCAGACCTTAAGCCCAGGTGAGTATGTAACTTTTTCTGTTTACCTCAGCAGTTTGTCATGCTCAAAATATATCATGTATTTATAATAAACATTTTTTGGTGGCTTCTCAGGAGAACCACCTGGGCGGAGGAGAAGAAAATGAACATGGAAACATTTGGAGTGCCCGGCCGCTTACTGAGAGGCAGAGGATTCAGGGGCCGAGGACGCGCAGGGCAGAGCACCACTGAGCAGCGACCCCTCCCAAAAATTGGTAGTGGGAGGGTGTGAAGGCCTTTCCTTTTTTGCTCGTCTTTTTGTTAACATTTTCTGTAAATATTGTAGTTTTCTACTTATTTAAAAAGTACCTCCCTTTTTTCCCAAATTTAAGGCGAAGATTATTGTTTTTCTCCTTCCCAAAATTACATTCAGGGAATTTTGTACTTTAAAGCTTTATTATATGAAGTGGGAGCAATTTATTTTAATCAAGCAGCTGCATGCAAGAAGCAAATTTATTAATTGGCAGTTTGTCTGGTAAAGTGCAATGTAGAATTTTGTCTTTTGAACAGGCCAGCAGGCAAATCATTTTGTTTTTATTTTTGCCAAATATATTGAATTCTTATTGACTGACCAAATGTAACTCCAAATTGCTTTTGGAGAACCGCTGCGCAACAGCTTTTTCTTTTTTTCTCCCCCCCCTATTTGTACAATGAAAACTGTGGAGGACTTTGTAACAGTTGCTATTAAATAACGTATGATTAACAGAATGGCTTTCGTTTCTTTTAAACTACAGCTTGTACAGCTTCAATGTCATTGGTTTTCCCCCCTCTAAAGCAAATGTGCTTTTATAAAAGTTTAGTTTTGTGTATGTGGTGACTTGCAAATGGAAGCCAGTTGCTCGAACATGGGGCCCAAATCATTCAGCACTTTCTGGTATGCATCATCATCATCAGGAATGGATATGTTCTCCAGCTCTGAGAAGTCGTCGGCGTCACCCTCATCTGCATAGCGGTGAGGCAGATAATCCATCAGATCACCTTCTATATCATGGAGAGAGGAGAGTCTCTGCAGGAGTGGAAAAATCAAAGTAAAATCTATATATAGTGCTCATTTACTGCTGCAGGCACATGCATGCTTTCTTACAAATTGTACATGATACTGTAAGTGCACTACCCACCTGATTAAGCACGGCCAGGAGAGCTGCGTCTCTCTGGATAGAGTTCCTTTTGTTGAGGAAATCCAGTGTGTTCATGTCGTGTGTCTGTACAAAAACACAGTTCACATAGCGTTCAACTGCTGCCTTAAACAATGAGTACAAACTAAAGTCTCCTACCTGATGGGTGCAATGGTAGCCATTGGCCATTAGATCATTCCAGGTTTTCTAAGATTGTATTAAAACAGAAAATTAATATTTATATGCACAGTGTCTGCTATAACTGAACTTCAATGTGTGCATATTACCGGGTTCCAGTTCTCATTGAATAGGTAGGAAACCTCTTCCCTTCTGGGCTCTCTGACGCTTCTGTAGAGGTTTTGCTCTGTATCCTGTTGAAGTGAATTATAGAAGCAACTGTGATAAAGAGCTAATTTGTAGAACAGTAGGTCAAAAACATTCAAACTGGTCTTCAATGTATGTGTGGGAACCTGTAAAAAAAACTAAAAGCTTTATGCTGCTAAAATCAGATATCACACGCATGTCCATATCAACTCCTTCACCTTTGAAACTTTGCTCTGTTGGATTCCATCATGCTGACTTTCCCAATTAGATGGGTCATAGTGTGTCTCATCAGCAAACTCTACCAGTATATTGTCGGGCACCTGGTAAGGGGAAAAACTGTTACTGATATTTGCATTAAATCTGGAACCATATCACTGGTTTATTTGCAAATGATTCTCAGCAGTGACCTTGCAGTCTGTTCCTGGTTTCTCAATGTTTGATGCGAGGAGGGTTTCTCCAGAGGAATCGCTCGGCTGCAAAGTGACAAACTCTTTTTTGCAGGTCATGACGACTGCCATCAGTAGCAGAACTGTCAGTGAGACGGAGACGTCAAAATTCAACCTGTTATCAGAACTGTAACAATACAATTTACAGTGATACTAAAGGAGACTATTTGGTTTCTTACACGGTAGCAAAAACAGAGAGGCGAACACTATGCCTATAGCACCAGGAGTAGCTTTTGTGGCAACACTTCGGTCTCTTCGGCAGTTGGGCATCACAGAGCAGTCGCACACGATCACACTGATGTTGTAAACGCCAAACTCTCCCTGCATGTCACAGATCTTCAGATTAATTGTGTATGGGCCAGCATACACGCCAGACTCCTTCACCAGGCCAGCTGTGTACCCTGTGAGAAATAACCACAAAATGAAATGATTAAAAAAAAAAAGATATATATTTGCCCTAATGTTTCACCACATATCAGAGCTGTTTCTACCATTCGAGGGATTCAGTTCCCATTTTCCTTCGACATCCCCCAGCAGTTCAAATGTGAAAGGCCCTCCAAAGGGATTTTCGTCCAGGTCAAAGGCTGTGATGTTGGTGGTGGTGGGGCCGTCAGACACACACACATCCACATAGTCCACTGTTGGCTGAGGCACGTTGTCGTTCTGGTCAATCACATGGATGTTCAGCGTGGCTGTGCCTGTCATGGGTGGCTTACCTGAAAACCAATAAGAGTGCAGTCATACTAGCGACACTTTGAGGCTGTACTTTAACGGCAGCATGCAGACGGTATAAGATAAGATAAGATAAGATAGAACTTTATTTATCCCGAGGGAAATTGTTAGGTAAGAGAGATGAGGTACAGTGCAGTGTTTGGCAAAATAACAACATAAAAAAAACTAAGAATTATCAAACCAAACTAAGTATGAAGAAGGGAGTAAGCTACATATAAACCTAAATATAAAGAATGAAGAATATGAAGATGATGAAGATGATGAAGATGAAGAGAGGAGAAAGAGAGAGAAAGAGGAGGAGGTTCCTGGGCTGCGATCGAATAGTCTTTTTTGCTTTGGAAGTGAAATGACCTGGAAGCGTCTAAACCACGAGCTGATCGAATTCTCTTCATGCTTAGGAAAGGTGCTTCTTATCTCCTTAAGCAAAGGATACACTCGACCGTCCTTTACAAAAGAAAAGAAGATAATGCATAATTGTGTAGCCTAGTGTAAGTGCAGTTGGATTCTTTTAGCACAGCAGTTGTCTTTTCCAAAGTCCTTGTGAATAGATGAAAAGCACGAAAGTTATTACGAGTTGTCCTGAGTGTCAAATTTCACGACAATCCATCCGACAGTTTTTACAACCACAAATCGTCAGATGATCACCAAAGTCATTAGAGTTCATTACCTAGGAAGCATAAAGGTCTGCACCAAATTTTGTGCAAATCCGTCCAGCAGATTTTTAGATATGTTACAGAATAAGTGACACTTTTTGACCTGCTGGTTGCACCAGATGAAAGTCAGGGCATCACCAAAGTCATCCCAAGAGCCATACCACTAACACGGTGGACTAAATAGTGTCAAAAAGCAGTGGAGATTTAAACGAAAAATATATTTTTTAATTGGTTTGTGTCAGTGCCAGTCAGCAGCACAGTTTTACCATCATCCACTGCATGCAATAAGATTGTGTAGATGCCGTTGACGACATGAAGAGATTCTCTATCTGGTGTCACGGCTGTTGTGATGTCTCCTGTGTGGGGATCCACCGTCACCCAGCCAGCAGGATCATCTCCTACCTTGTACCTGTGAACAAATACAACTTGTTTTAGTGTCAGATATGAGCTCAAACCTGTTGGATTAAACGTCCCCACTTACACAAAATCCTTTGCGTGACTGGAGTCTGGATCCACAGCCGTCACTTTCTCTACCCAGGTTCCAATGGGTGCATCCTCCTCCAGTATGGCCTCTTTCACAGACACACTGAACACTGGGGGGTCGTTGGTATCCTCAACTTCCATGATGACTTTTACCGAGTGAAGCCGAGGATGATCACCCTTACTGGGGTCAACTTTCCAGAGGCCTGAGGGCGTCTTCTCCTTCACTCTACAGGAGAAATATGGCGCCTCATTTTCCACTGAGATGGTCAGCTCCTTCTGTGTTTCCTCCTCATAGTCTAACGGCTGAAATGATACAGTGTGTTCAATTGTTAATATATTAAATGTATTTTTCATAAAACATTGTTGAATTCAATTCAAGCACTTAAACATGTTAGCTTCAAGTGCGAGCAGACGTACTTTGATAAACATTCGTGTAGTAAATGTAATTACATGTAAGACTAGAGATGGGATTCATTACCATGTAAAGCATGCAGCTAAACCGCTCTTACTTTTATTACTGTCAGGATTCCATCATTGGTGTCTGGGTCTGTTTCTATTTTAAAGTGCTCTCCCTCGTCACCCTCAATGGTGTATCTGGCTCTCCATGCCCGGCTGTTTGGGGTGTCTTTGTCCGTCAAGTGCAGCCGCAGAGGAGACGTCCCGGTCTCATCTTCTTTTACTTTGCCAGAGCCCTATTGTAAGAATCCAAGGAGCAGAGGTCAGGGCACAGAAATCTGTAATAGTGGACCTAATTGTTTCACCCGTTGGCGTTGACAAGAGTGGATTATACTGTTGTTTATTCACTCATCAAATCAACTGGATAAACACTCATATAGTTTTGTTTTTTTAAATGTAGGTTAAAACAATTGTATACATTCCTTGTAATGACCTGCAGTTTTCTTTTCATAATATTTTTGGGGTCATATACTATTATATTACTACACTGGTACATCTTATACTATGTCATATCCCATGCTATATCATATTGTCCCATATTATACTATATCAGGTAATATGTTACATTGACTCTGGCACTATATTCTATTATATTAATGCAGACAAACACTAAGTACCATTACTTAATCATATCATATATTAGCCTGGGGTACACGGTTTACATTGACTAGTTGACTCTGATGCTAATAATCACGCAAAGGTGTATCTTATGTTATGTTATCTTGTCTTGTCTATTCTTATCTTATATAAAGCATTTGAAAAACATTGCATCCACTTATTAAAAATAATTCTATTATAGAATATTATTATATTATAAAGTGAAACTGAAAAAGGTTGTGTAAAGTCATTATGCAACTCCAAATTGCAGCATGAAATCATCCGTTTATTATCTATTCACCTTAACCTTTGTGTTCTATTGCTTCCTTTATTTCTACTTCCCCTTGTATCTGTTTTTTGTTTGCTTGTTATGGTTTTTTCCCAACCACATTATAATTAAAAATGTTTAAAAGTTGAACTATGAACCTATGAACAATTGTAATTAACACTTTTTTTTCTTTCGATTTATGACTTCCTACATCGCTTTTTCTTTTCCTACAGCAATTAAAAATAGGTAAATCCAAAGAATTTCTAAGATTAATGTGCGTGTGTGTGTGTGTGTGTAAACGCAGAAACCATTGTGATGTTGTCAAGAAATTCAATCCAGACAACTTCTTACTGTTTGTCCGCTGATGGTTGGGAGGTGGTTGTTGCCGTCCTGGACGTGGATGACGACAGTGGTGGAGCTGGACAGACTGACTACGTCACCATGGTCCTTGGCCTCCACCACCACTGTGAACATCTCAGCCACCTTAAAGCCAGCAAATGAAAATGATTTCATTAGATTAACAGCATATAGAACTGGGTTACTTAACCAGTCATGGTACATTTTTTCTTCTATGATGATAAGTGTATCCTCAAAAAGTAGCGTGATCATTTTCCACAGTCATTATTGTTCTAAAGTTGTTTAATTGCACGTATACCTTTATTTTTGGGAATATATCCATTACATATGAAATATCAATATCATCCAGTCACTAAGACATATAGATACTAAACGAGATCCCAGCTGAAGACCCTGCAGATCAGTAAATGCTACTATAATTTGATCTGCAGCACAGTACTGTACAGACACTTGCCTCATGATCCAAACATCCTTTGAACGAGATTGTTCCAGACTCAGAATCAATGGTGAACTCAGTGTCTGGAGGGTTTGGAGACACAGACTTAATTTCATAGTGGAACGTTGAGTTTGCCGTCCCTCTCTGGTCTCTATCGTAGGCTAACACAGTCACGACATGGGAGCCTGTTGGGAAATGATAAAACAATGAAAGCTGTGTACTCAATAGACATTGTATGGGGGGAAAAGGCATATTCCTTACTATGTTCTTTACCTTGTGTGGTTTCCTCGTCAACGGTGATATTATACAGATCCCTATAAAAGCGTGGTGGGTTGTCGTTGATGTCCAATATGGAAATTTCAACTCCTAATTTGGTGTCACTCAACAAGTCATTCTTTACGGCTTCAAATGTCAGCTACGGATTGAAAAATGGGACTCAACGTTAGTCACAATGTAAATGTAATTTTCTTTAAATGCAGTCCATTTAAAGAAAACATGTGATTGAATGGTTGGAAATTGTAATATGAGATGGAGTAAAACAAGATTTGTGTACACATCTCCACTGTGTGGAGTGCTGCTTGTATGGGCTGCAAGTAAAGACCCTAACAATTAATTCATAGTGTTTGCTGTGTGTATTTTCAACTTTATTTAATAGCAGATAACAATAATATCAATAGTCTACATATTCAAAATACACCCAGATGATTCACTGAGAATAGTGCAACAAGGTTTAAAGGTTTGAAGACTTAAACTATCTTTTTTAAACAACACGTTAAAGGGATAGCTTGGATGTTTAACAAAATGGGGTCGTAAGAGGTTCTTATCCATAGTCAGTGTATTGCCTACAGTAGATGGTGGTGGGCAATGCAAAAACAATGTACTGCTGTGGTCGTCGGAAAGGGCTGGCAGCAATGTAGAGCGGTGAAAATCTTTTTAAATATAGCTTGCATCTAAAATGATATAGATTTTTTTAGGTGGGCCTTTCTTTTAGGTGGTTTTGCTGCTGCCCCGTACACAGCAGTACGTTGTTTTGCTCCGTGCCCTTACTCCCTTCTGTTTCTCCAAACTGTGGCCGTGCCCACCACCATCTACCGTAGGTGATACACTGACTATGGATAAGCACCTCACACCACACTTCAAACCAATTTTTTTTTTTTTGACAGACTGTGCATCACTTATCAGTGAGTAAATCTTTACAACAGTATAGATAAGAAAGTTTTTGACTTTGTGTTACTAGATGATGATATGTGAGTGTAACCTTTAGCATTGTCTTCTCCTCGTAGTCCACAGCGCTGTGGACAGACACAATGCCTGATTCTTTATGAATTGAAAGAACTCCCTTTGGCTCCTCATCCACTCCTTCCCCGTAGAGATCAAAGTTCACTAGAAAGGCCCGATTAATGTTTATCTACAACACAACACCAAACACTTTACAGTTGGATTTGAAAAAAAACTACATTTGGATAGATGCGATATCACTGATAAGGTGTCAGGATAAAGTTCATTATAGACGGATAAATACATCTGATTCTTCAGAGCTGACTAGTATTTTTGGGGGGTTTCTCACCTTGCCCAGCACATAAGGGAAGGGCCCTGGATGCCCCTCCTCAATAGTGAAGGATTCAATGATCCAAGACCTTCTGTGACGGCTCAGAAGCTCTGAGCACGTTGCACTTGCCGAATAATAAACCTGAAAGACCAACAACCAACAAAACCTGAAGTGCAGGGTATTCACAATAAACTCAAAGTATGCTAGTAAAATGTCAGTGCTTGAGGAGGGAACTCATAATTGATGTCATCTGTACACCTAGGAGTCAAGTTGTGTAAGACTCTTACTGCATAGTTGGTGAACCAGTTCCAGAGAAGAAATGATAGCACATGGGACACTGAACTTGGCACCTTATGTTTGACCATAAAGAACACTTCTTGTATCTTGCACTAAAAACACGGAATCAATAATATATAAACCAGCAGAGTGATAAAAAAAATTATTATTAACTGTAAACAAATGACTTTGAAATAGTCTATAGCTAAGAATGGAAATCTTGTTGCCTTAAAATCATATTCGGTCACTCTTTCGTTCACAAATAAAGAACAATAAATACACTGAATTGAATCAGAAAAGGAAACGTCTAATAAACGAGTTGATAGCATCAAGTCAAAGATTTAAAGTCGGTGTTGCTACATACCAGGAGGAAGACGCAGAGCATAATGCTTGTTCAGTACATCCAGCTAGAGTGTTGGAGGACTAGCTTTTCTGACACTCGAGCAAAGTAGGACGAGACCTCTCTTTCCTTTTTTTAGTGCAATGCAGCCACCAATTGGACTTTGGAAACTACGTCTTAAAGTTACTGAGACACAACCTGCAGTTTTTCATGAACAGCCATCTTGCAAAAAGTCAAAGCAAACTCAAAACCTATCTTTTTAGCGTGGCTTTTTATTGAGATATATTCTTTTTTATCTGTCTAATTATTTATTGTATTTGATGTTTTTAGTCTGGCGTTTAATTTAACTTTATTTATTTATCTATTCATGTATTTTTGTGTGTTTTGCTTCTAGGTATACGTTGGTTTATTCCAAATCAGAGTTTGTATCTATTCCTAATCATGTCATAAATGAAAGAGAATATGATTAACTTTTATTGCTGTTATTATTGAGTTTTTTAAAGACTGCAAAGCCATTTATCACTTTGTGTGTGCCTGGGGTGGGGGTGGGCCGTTGTTGTACCTTGTGAAGCATTGATTGATTAATTCTTATAATTCAAAATACATGTTATGGTCTCTCAGCCGGTGGAAATTTTTGAGGGTTTGTCATGAAGCTGCCCTACAGGTTCTGGCTATAGTGTCAACACGCTTTTGTGGAACCAGCTAATTATTTGCTTTACATTCTTCAAAGCACTTTGAAATAACCAGAAACTGTTTTGTTGATTATTAGAAACACATGAATACAACTTCCTCTCCTTTTATTGTTAAAACCAAGAAATCTTGCGAGAGATTAATTTAAAATAGGAGTTAGAAAACAGAGAATGTGTTACTTTCAAAGTTTCATAGTGTGAAGCCTTCTATTGCTAAATTTACCAAGTCATCATTTTATTATTCCAGTCACTGCTTTACTACCCTGTGTTGTGTTAATACTGTACACAATTCATCATTCATCAACAACAAGTCCTGTGAGATCAGAACAAATCTTGTCTGTCAAAACATGCCAAAACATGAATGGAAACAGGTGAGAATTACTAAGAAATCTCCATATTTAGAGTTCATGGTCCCCACCTGTACCCCACACACTCAGACCCCAACCCGTAACTCGTAAATCAAAGGAAAAGGTTGAAAGCAGTGAAAAGAGCCAGTGTATGGAAGACAGGCGCGACTGAGAAGCCTCCTTCAATAGTTTAGCTTCCCAAAGTCAACTCTTCACCACCGGTCGAAGGTGTCAACTACGGTGCTGCAGGTGGAGAGGGCGCGTCCTACGAAGACGATGATGGAGTCTGACTTTTCGCCTTCTCTTTCTCTGCAGGCACGGCTCTCCGCTTGACTGTGCTGGTGTGCGTTTCCTCATCTTCTGACCTGACTACGGGGGTGTCTCCTCTGTTGCCATCCGTGGTCTGGCTGTCAGAGGAGGAGTTTGAAGATGTGGAGGACATGCGAGACTTGGCATCAAGACCCTCGAGGACGTGTCGAAAAAGTCCATTGCTGATGACTTCCCCATTGTTGTTGTTTCCTTGGACTGTGAGTCGTACAGAAAATATTGTTAGGGATGTAACTGTACAGTAAGTATTCTCATTCGTATGACATCTTACGAAAAAAGTTATTTTGTTATTTTGGACATGCAATCAGTACGCCTGTGCAAGCCCTGCAGTGCAGAACCTGTTTCGCTGTCAACACGACTTGGTTAGGTTTAGGAAAAGATTGTGATTGGGTTAAAATAACTTTGGAATTGACTGTATTAAATATGGAAGTTATGTAACACATAAGTCAACGCTGACCTCTGGTTTTATACGGACACGGCGGCGGTGGTCTCCTGTGAACTCACCTATCAACCCCGACTTCCATCCCGCGTGGACTTAGTCCCTATTTATACTACGTCACCAGTCCTTCTCACGATTATGTGGGTTGATTATATACAAATGATAGTCCATTACTTTTCATTGGTATATAGCCGAACTGTGCAGCGTGTCCTGTAATCTCTACTCTGTTTCTGGTTTCCATACCTGGCAGCGGGGAGGCCAGCACCCCTTCTTCTCCCCCGGAGCTGAAGAAGACATCCAAGGCCTCCTGGTCCGAGATGTCAATCAGCTCCATCTGGTCCAACAAGTCCACGTTCACCTCCATGGACGAGACGCTGCCAATCGGAGCTGCAGAAGAGGGGAAGCAATGAAATGATGTGCAAACAACATGCATTTTGGGGTTGACAAAACTCAGTCCAACTCACGTCTCTTATAGTCTCGGATACAGAGGTGCGCCGAGGACAGGTAGACGTCCACATCGTGCTGGAAGACCTCCTCGAAGAAACGTTGTCTCTCTCTCAACTTGACCTGCTGTCCCGCGTCCACATCTGGGAGCCTCGGGCCCCGCTCAGTCTCCGCTGGCAAACACAACAGGGAGGACAGGAAGTTAGTTAGATACCAGCTCAGGTGAAGTTTTATACCTGATACCTGGAGTTTCGAGGCAAGACAGCATGTGAGGCTGCATACACCATACAAGGAGATTTCACCACTCTGGAGTTAGGTGTGGTGGTCAGAGGGATTACCTGCTGTTTGTTTAATGTGTTTAATTGTTTAATGTATTGGGACCCATTGTACAGTCACACAGGGGTCAAATGTAGGTAGCCAGAAGGGGGAGACATTGAGCTTTAAGTGAGAGACATGAGGAGGTGGAATCCTCTTCTTATAGACTACGGAGAGGTAATGAAAAGTCACAATTATTAAAATGTATTGTTGATCAGCTTTAATTCCTAGGGATTATAATTGAATCCACTGACTCACTGCCTTTTCTGATTAAAGCAAACAGTTTCTTTTATCAGGACACTAATAAAACACGCTCTCCAAACATCCACACTGTACTAGCCTGCACATTTTAAATGTCCACGGATTGATTTGCAAAAGCAAGCAGTCAGGTCCTTTGCTAAATTAATCTTGTTTGAGATACCATGCGATCCCATTTTCACACTCATCAGCATCCTTTTGCAACAAAGCTGAGTGCAAGTCCAATATGAGCGAGTGGAGGGGTGAACTGCAGTGTGACTGCAAGAGGAATGAGGAGAGGGGAAAGGCTGGACTGCAAATGTCTGAGAATGTAAGGACTGTTTCCTTCCACTTTACTGCAAATGTAAAGAAAAACACCATATAGAAGAGTATATAGAAAGGGAAACAGCTAGCACGGTTATGTCTGAAGGTGACACAATCTGCTTACCAGTATCTCTAAAGCTCACTAACCACTTACAACAACACGTTTAACGATTACACATTAGGTTATAACGTGGTAATGAGCTTTACAGGTTCTGGTAAGTGGACAGAGCCAAGCTAGCTGTTTCCCCCTGCTTCCAGTCTTTGTGCTAAGCTAAGCTAAGCCAATATTTACCTTACAGATGAGAGTGGTATCGATCTTACACTTGGCAAGAAAGGCAACTATTGCTCTAGTCAGAAAACTAGTCAGCCATTCATTTTACCGATACATTGCATCTTTCAGCTCATACTCTTAGTGTGCACTGACAAATGTGGCAGTCTTTTAAGTGCATTTCTATTCTGTTTCCCTCTGTACTTGATGTTGCATGAGTCATTGGAGCAGTGTGTGAGTTTTGAGGAGCAATTACCTGCAACCTACAGGCAGGAATTGAACTAATTGTATGAGGCTTTCAAGCCATGTCTGAACTGGGAAGGATGTGAAGATTATCCAGCCTGTGTTGAGTGCCGGAGTCACAGCAGCTCTATAAATACACCTCAGGTGAAGGAGAGTAGAAAGACATTCAGCTCGGGATGTTTACAACAGCAGGAAAAGAAAGGATTCCAGGGATTCTCTGTTGTCTCTGACAATTCAAAGAGACTACCTGTCTCATTATGAGCTATAACTTAAAAACTGCTGCAGTCGAGGTAAAGTTGCAAAGACTGTAAATTCCCCCAAGAATGTAGATGTTGCCGAAAAGCGGCCACAGGTTGCCTTCCTCAGAGTGCTGCGTCAGCGCAGTCCTCCCCACGGGTCGTGTCCAGGCACGTCTGTGGTGAAAGAGGGACATGCGCCTGTCACTGCAGCTCTGCTCTGCCCTGTTTGACAGGCTGCCTCCTGGGTGCAGGGACCTATCTGGCTCCGGGATCAGAAAGGAAGACAGCTTTGGAGGGAAGTGGAGAAGAGGACAACTTAAATCTCAGGGCTGGAGCGGCTGACAGCACCTACGGGCATACAGTATGTGTGTGCATAGGCAGAACCCGGATTCCCCCAAAGACTGAAAACACAAACATCTGCAAGCAAACTGACAGCAAAGAGTGATGAGTTGACAATATCTGCCCTGACACGGTGATCATACTGTCACTGTGTGTATTTGAATCATGGAAGCATCACTATGTCTTGTTTTGTTGTGTTTTGCTCACACTGATACTTACTTACTTCAATATAATAATTACATTTTCTATGATCCTGTCAATGGACACAATAACCCTCACAAGCTTCTTAACATGATATCAATAGTGTGCATCAAGAGTCATGCGTAGCCTGACTGGTTAGTCTTGTTTTTAATCAGCAAAATAAGAATAAACTAAAGAATCGGACAAACCAACATCATATGGCTTTCTCTGGCCTGTCAGACAAGATCCCATCTTTCTTTGCACCAAACATGCAGCTTCTCTTCTCTTCTCTCCTTTTAAAGGGTACCTTCCAGAAAGTTTGAGGCCTTGCAAGATATATATTTAAAAAAAACTATAACAATGGTCAAAATTGGTGGAGCAGAAGATTCTTTCATTTTGAGTCTAAACATTGATATAGTTCAAACCTAGTTTACAACTCGGGATTTCTGTTATGGATTTGTAGTCTCAAACTCCAATATGAGATTATCCTCATGACCTCATTGGAGTATTTTTCTTGGACTTTGGAAAGTTACTCCAGAGCCAAAGAGTGCCCCTCTAACTATGGCGATTAATTCAGTTTAGCATTGCAGTGCTGTAACTTTGTTGGACCCACGGTGGAAAAACAAAAGGGATCAAAATCCATACAGAAGAACCAAAGATATTGTCTTTTTTAATTCTTTTTCCTTATCAAAACCTGGTGCCCACATTACCCATAATGCAACTCAACCACCAACAGTTTGATCGGATATCCAGGTGTGTATGCTAGTAGCTGCTAGCCCCAAGCAGAGATAATGAGCAGGTCTGGTAACCTCACTTCTTTCTAACACCAACTCTAACGGGGTTTTTTTTCTTCAGATTTTTAGTCTTCGGCCCCAACTGACGATGACTCAAGTGACATCACTTGAGGGAATTTATCAGATTTGGCTGTGTACAACTTTGTTAATATATACTGTTGTGCTTCCAAACCCCTGTAAACAGACTTCGATGAGTAAAATTGGTGCACTTCCCCTTTAAATAATATCCTTCAGTGCTCGCTACCAAACTGACATAGAAAGCAGGTGCTCGCCGCAGGAGCTGCTGATGTTAGTGATTACAATTATGCAATGGAGGAGTGTGACAGTGCAGCCACTCACAGGGAACAGCTCTTTCTGCAATCTTCCATCAGAAAAGTGATACCCTGAGATGGCAGGCGAATGATTACAAGTGTCAGTCTTCTTTATGGCATTTCTGTCTTTGTGCAGATGTCTGAGGTTGTGAGTTTTACGACGCTCTCCTCTCCTTGCACTGTTACACAATCAGAAACACTGTGGTCTCCAGAGTCTTCTGGAAGCAAAGGGAGCAGCGCTGACAAAGCAACATGTCAGTCACAATCAGGAGTTGCCTGTTTGACATTTGTGTTAAAATGAAAAGAGCTCCTCGTTTAATGTGACCAGCCGGGAACATCATGTCAAACAAAACACTGGATTTGTACCGGATGAATGACTTTTCTTTTCTTTCAGAAGGAGAGCAGATAGGAATTAAATAACATGCTGCATCTAGAAAAAATATGCTTTTTATTACAGGCTACAGGTTTACACAACTTGCTTATCCTGGAGTTTTTCCCACTCAGTTATACACTGATTGATCATAGCATTGATTTTTTCTACTTAGAGCTGAAGCCTGTGGAGAACTAAAGGTTAGCTACAGATGGATATCCTCACATTGATTTTGCCTGCCTATCCAGTTCTTTTTTCCATTGAATCACCTTGATCGATAAGTCTTCCCTGGCTGCGGACGACCCCATTGCCCTCTGATTAGCGCAACCACTCACACGGGAAAATTGTCTTTCACAAGAAAAGCCTGGCCACAGTGTCCACTGCTGTTGAGATCACATGTCCGATCTGCCACAACACAAAATCTTTAGTTTCATACCACAAGATGTCTGAAGGCCTGGGCTGCTCAAGAGATAAACAATCTGCAGGGTTGAGCTCGGCCTGATATTCTTTCTTTCGTTCTTTCTTTCTTTCTTTCTTTCTTTCTTTCTTTCTTTCTTTCTTTCTTTCTTTCTTT
>CALSCE010010661.1:8159180-8257705 GCA_943593645.1 Bovichtus variegatus
TTTCTTTCTTTCTTTCTTTCTTTCTTTCTTTCTTTCTTTCTTTCTTTTTTTCTTTCTGTCTTTTTTGTCTTTCATTTTGTCTTTCTTGCTGTCTGTCTTCCTCTTTGCCTATCTGTCTCTCTTTCTATCCTTTCTGAGTTTCCTTTTGTCTCTTCTCTCTCTTTTCATTTCTGTCTCTGTCTGTCTTTTTTCTCTTTTTTCTGTATTTTTTCCATCTGTCTCTCTCGCTCTCTGTCTCTCCTCCTTCCTTCCTCTGAGTGTTCAGGGACTAGAGAAATGAAAGGTCATAGATCAGCGTTCAGAACCAGTTCGGCATGTAGAATGACTGGAAAAGAAAGATAGAGACAGAGAGAGTGGGCCGGACGTGTATATGTGCCACTCTGCTCCCCACATAAAGACAAACCCAGATCTTCCGCTCAGGGCGCAGAGAGAGAAAGAGCCCATTCAGAGCCAGACAAAGGCTCCGATGTAAGGGAACGGGACCGGCCTGCACTCATTAGACATGATGCCATTTACAGGAAATCATTTGGGATGTAGCGGAGGGCGAATACACCTAAACGCAGCTTTAATTTGTTTAGTAGAGTTACATCCTTCAAAGTAAAAGCCATGACATGTTTGTTACATTGTCAAATTCCTTGTAAGTGAAAAGCAATTTCCATGAAAACTGTGTCATGAATTCTCAACTGACCCGGGGCAGCTGACGGAAAATATAATGCATCATCCCCACATGATGATACCAAGAATGTTCAATGCTCTACTGTCTTCAGCTTTACTATATATCTATCGACTATTCTAAGCAGAGTAAAAAACACACGTTAAGAATCAGGTCACTTTCTGTATTATTTTAGTAGGAAGGCACAGATACAGATATCGGATATCGGGCCAACACTGACTCAAATAACTGGATCAGGTATAAGTAACAATGGGGCCACTCTATTCAATTCAATATGTTTATACATTATATACCGGAATTGTAATTCCTGTTTAAGTTTGAACAATGTGTGGCTGTAATAAAAAAGGGTTTACACTTGAATTGTAATTCCTGTAAAGTTTTTGAAATGTTTTACCAAGTTGCTGGTGCACAATTAATGTTGAATAAGAATTCAGTAAAAGTATATCTATGTATGAATTTGTTACATTTTGTTTTCCAAAGTTAGCAAAACAATATTTAGGTCAGGCCTGATGTCACCTTACACATAAAAGAATGATCCCAGTCACTTCCACACAGCGAGGGATACAGCTTATTAATGAAGCACTTGTATCGGATCAGTGCTCGGCATCGGCCGATACCGAAGCTCAGGTATCGGGACTGAAAATGTTGGATCGATGTATCCCTACTTTTTAGTATCTGCATATCATGTGCCTCTTTCCACTGTCACATTTTCGAGGACAGGACCCTGAAATGCCGGTTTAGAAGCACCAACAACAGCGGAGGCAACACGTTAATCTGAAGGCTAAATGAAGGGAGAGGAGGGCTCGGTGTCGCCCACAGGCTGCCATTAGCCCATCACTGTGCTAAATGAAAATGTGAGCTCACTGGCAGAGTCCCCGGTGACGGAGAAAGAGAAGGCAAGGGCAGAACGGAGCAGAGAAAACTGCCTCTCCAGATGATCCGGTTGTTTTACACTCGTTGGTTGAAGGAGCAGCTCTGGCTCTAACCCCTGGGTAAACAGTAGTTTGACAGAAACCCCTGATGGGAAACATCACTTCCTCCTCTGCCTTGATTATGGAGCAGTTTGCCAGACGCTCTATTCATCCGAGCCAAGGCCTTTTCTGAGAAGTGGTTTCCTTGTGCAAATGTATGAGGTCATCCCTGTTTAAATGGCTGCGGTGGTGCAACATACTACAGCCGTCCCACCATTAGATTTAAATAGCAGACTGCCAAGAAAAACGTATCAAGTGCTGTGGTGTCAGTGGTTTAAGCAAAAACAGAAAATCCTGTTCCTGGAAGACAAAAGATGACTTATTCATCCATAAATATGTAAATAAATACATAAATATGGCAATACATAATTTAAATAATACATAAATAAATGTATATATGTTATAATCAAACAAATGAATCATTTAATATGGCATTCTGTCTCATCTATTTACTCATTGGTGAATAAGTCATTTTTTGTCTTCCATACATCAATACTAGTGTGGCTCTTCTTCTCTCTGTCTCTCTCAAACACAGTCTGTGGTTTCATATTGAATAGTTGAGGCATGATCAGCTGCTGGCACTGAGTTAGCCGGCATCGCTGACTCCTAAACACTGGGAGAGACTTGAAACTCTGAGGTAACACTTATTTGGGCTGAGGCCACCACGAATAACCTCGCTGCCCTTTCCACTCAGACACTTTCAGAGGAGGAGATTTTATTTCACATAGACGGGTTTTCAAGACAGAGAGAGAGATAGAGAGAGCAAAAAAAGGGAGAGGGTGACTGTATACACATAAAGGCAGCAAGAAGTGTGAGGGAGGAAGGTTTAGGGAGGACAGGAACACTTGTAAAAAATGAAAAAAACAAGGAGGATGTCTTAAAAAGATCTAGAGTATGACGGGATAGAGGTTAGCCAAAAGTGAGTCAACACAAGGGAGTGGGTTATAGAGATGGAGAAGATAGATAGAAGGAATTTTGCAGCGGCTCATTAGCTAAAGAGGATGTCTTGTTCTTTTTTACTGAGAGTCTCTTCCGTACCTTCGAGCACAACGTTGAACAGCATCAGCAGGCTGTTAACAGTCTACAGCTGGTCATTAGTGGATCAGTCTCTCTGCAGGGCTGTTACAGTAATTAATGGTGGTTAATGAAGAATGGTTGGCTACAGGTAGAAGATTTATCCTGCTCTGGCAGCAAGAGCAGAGAAATGCATGTGCTAATTTATCACTCGCATTAAAAAGGTGATGTTGCATGCTTCCTCCTTCATATCCTGTTTTACACTTTTCTATTTTCTAGTGATTGCAGTTCCACCACATTGCTTGCCTGTATGTTTTTTTCTCATTCCTCAGAACACATACTGCTTTTAACTAAAGTGGAACAGACAAGGGGGCCACGCTTGAAAAAATGGACAATAATATCTTTTGAGATTATGCACTTGTTCTGTCTCACACTTTTATTTTGATTCCCAAAATCTCCATTTTCTCACCAAAAAAGCAGCCACTTACTGGGCTCCAGTTGCAAGGACATTAAATTATTTATGGAAGCTGTCGATGTGTGTTTGTGTTTCTGTCTGGTCTGCATTTCAGCGAACTCATGTGTGAGTTTTCATTTGCATATTAGATCTGGCTGTTTTTTTGCTAGGACAAAGCAGTGTCCAGCCCCACCGGCCCAGTCCGTCAGTACAACAATGACATCACTGTTAACCCTCTCCTTCCTTCCCTCCCTTACAACCAGGCCGACACTTGGACTGTTTGTAGGTCAGTGTCCTGCCCCAATGCCCTCCATTAGCCCCCAAACAGATGAGTTCTGATCAACACAATGGGCTTAACCAGCTAACAAAGTACTTTTTCTACACTTGCATCAATGAGCAGTAAATACGATTATTAATTGTCTTTCAAGAAATTGGCTCATAGCTCTGTAGGTGCAAGATTATTAAAGCTAAAAATAAAAAAAAGGTAAAAAAAAACTCTAGCTGGATGATTAATCATAAATCTATTTGTATTGCAAATTTGAACCAAATTTCAAGAAAATCGTCAAAAGAAAACACAAATAAATGCTTGTTTTCACTCACTACCATTATGCAATTATTAGAAGTTGGTTCATCGAGATAAGCAGGAGGTGCCGCCAATTTTCCAGTTGGAAAACCATTATACCATTGCAGAAGAGGAGGCCGCAACAAGAAGACGTAATTAAAAGATTTTCAGTCGAACCACAAAACGGTGAAACACAATGTACAAAACTGGAAAATGACATTTGTGTTTGTTTCATGTATTAATATGAGCAAGGTTATCAGATCTGTGTGGAGTGATAAAGAGACTGTTTTAATATGCTGCTATTCTTCGGCTTTTCAGCGGAGCAGAAGCTTTGGTGGACGTTGAAGGCATCATTTATTCCCAAGATTTCTTTCTAATTTTCTGCATTTCCACTCAGATTTATTGAAACGCAACTAGCACTAAAGTAACAAGGCCTTATAATTAAAAAAAACAATGGTGTTAATGGGTGCAAATGGTGCATTTGGAGTTGTTGTCAACAGACAAATTACACTGAAGGTGTTAATTCAATTTGTAATCACACTTGAAACATTAAATCACCTGGTGAAGGTTAATCGAGTGCATCCTTTCTGTCGGGGTCGGGGCTCGCTCTGTCTAAGAGAAAGAGCCAAAGAGGGAAATGGGTCTTTCCTCATTAAATCCTCACATGCCGACTTTCATTGCAAACACTTCAACATTCACACGGCTCCCTGTTCTTCCCTGGACCAGCTGCCGCTCCCTCTTGGGAGAGGTTTAAAGCTATTTTCACTAGGAATGTTTGCTTAAACTAAACACAGCATCTCAGACATCTCTGCTCTGTTTGTTGAGGCTGAGGCGAGTTATCCTGCAGATGCTGCTGGCTATAAAATACTTTTCACTTTTCTATCATGATTTGTAGCCCTGAAATGTGTGTAGTATTTAAACCATGTTACAGCGGAACAATCTTTTCTCTCGTATTTGGTAACTGTAAGCTCCAAGAATAATTCCGACTTTGAATTTGCTCTTGAATTTGTTTGAATCTTTTTGAAATGCAGGCTAATTATTTTTCATTTCCTTTATTGAATTTGGGGCAACTTAATGATACTCTGTAACTATACTATAACTGTATTTCTATTCTATTATTTTGTTATTTATTACATTTTTACATTATTGACTAATTAGACCTCTATTAGACCCATAGACTGAAGCATATACGAAGTGGAAGTAGCCACCGTGACGTCACACATTGGTTGGTGGACTACAGTTTTGAAGCCTCGAGTTTGGCATTTTGACCGTCGCTAGCTTTTTTTTTAGAAGCCAAAAGTGACCATATTTAGATGAGATGGTGGAGCTGGAGAGGAGTGAGGCCCGCTAAGTTACCAGCTAATGCTAGCGCTATTTAAATTGGTTAGCAAGATGCATTCGTAATTCACAATAATTGTGAGCGAAAAACATGCTTAAAATAAAATAACAGCCAACTCCTCTGAGTGTCTTTTTATACAACCATCGCTGAACAACGCCGTCATAGCTAGTCAGTTAAAAGGCAACGCCCTCAAGCATACCTTGCTTTATTGTTTACTTTACTCTAAAAGGGGACATAGTTTACAAAATGAACATCATGCTGTCTTGTAGAAGGCTTGCAACTAGTGATTGAGAGCATAAACTCATTAGGAAATTGTCTGCTGAGGTAAGAAATCAGTAGTAGTGTCATTTTCACGACTTAAAAAAAGAAAAAACTATTCTCATAGACCTCTATGCAATCATATTTCTTTTTGAAATTGCACCCTGCTGGCCATTTGAAAGAATGAAAGTTTAAGGCCCTTCCGCATTGGCTTCACTTTTTCCGACTTATATGTTGCCCCTTGATTAGACCTAATTGATTGTTAATATCAACATATTGATTGTAGCAGTTTTAGCTTCCCACCTTTTGTTTATTTTGACTGACCAAACAGGTGAATTTGTGCTACATACTTTTACACATTTGGACATGTTCACGTCAATTGATCAATTGTGCATTATTTCTCTGTAGGGCTCTGAACACTGAGTGTATGTCTGGGGGTGTTCACTTTGTCTATACACAGAGGATTTATCTGAACAGTAAGTAGACGGGTTTGTTTGAGAACTAATGAGAGGAGCTGGTCTATGTCCCCCGGGCTGCACAGCTTAGACTGTTGAATTGATGGGAACCTTATTCAGCCATCCACGCAGGGCTGTTTAGTGTAATCTCACACAAACACACACATAATTAATGTAAAGCGCTGACATGCCACGAGGCATTGTTTATGATATAATAATCTGTGTATTTTCACCATATGTGCTTTTCTCACATTGATTAGCAGGGATTCTTTTAATATCCCTGTTCTTCTGAAAGAGCATAACAAACGTTTAACACTTCTTCACGTTCAACAACCTCAGCGACTGAATTGCTGGAAATTTGCATTTTAATCATAGTCGACTGCTTTAACAAAGGAAGACACCAGCCATCAATATTTTTCCCTCTTACACCAAATCCCTCCCAAAATAGTATGATCTTCACTTGAGTAATTGGGAGTGGAATCCCTCCTGGTTCAACAACCTGTACTTCTGTTTCAGATTTATCCTCGCTTCGTTTTTCTGTCTCTTGCATAGCACGATGATGTCTCCATGCTTGATCCCACTTAAGCACGACACCAGACCTTTAAATCGAAAAAACAATCGGAGATTTGAGCAATGATGTAAAGGTCTGCCACAATGATACGGTTCAATTATATTGTCTCTAATTTTTCATTTCCCAATATGAACTGCTAAATGCCATTTCAAAGCCATCTCCACAGTGTCGAGTCCACACTGTCTGAAGTAAGGTTTCGGTTTGGAACTGTGGTGGCCTTCAGCTAACGGAAAAACGTGAAAGGCCCTATATACAGCTAGAGCTTGGTTTGTCCGTCCTGGACTACTGTAGAAACATAGCCATGCAACATGGTGGACTCCATGAAGAAGACCTGCTCCCTATGTAGATAGGAAGGACTCATTGTAAGATAACAAAAACACAGCTATTCTTAGTTTCAGGTGATTATACACTTAGGAAAACCTATTTATGCATATTATATTCCATTTCTGCCAATAGATCCCCCTAAATCATACACACTGCTCCTTTAAATGGTCCATCATTGTTTTCAATGGTAGCTGTAGCCATGAACAGGTGCTTAAGAGAAACAAATCAGAAGAATGAGTGAAAGTGTGTGAATCCAACACAAATCCATCCATAACCGTCAATTCAGAAGAGATACGGGTAAAGAAGGTTGAAAGAAAAACCACCCACATGTCCATCTATCTCAGCTTGTTCAATTTGGTCCCATTTGTATCCCCTCTAGGTCAGACATTAAAGGGTAACGTCGGTATTTGTTAACGTGAACCGTATTTTCCCATGTTCTTGTGGGGCAAATGCACGTCCACTCAAAGTGCTTGTTTTTGCCACTGACAGACTCAGATTGTCATCACAAGTGTCTGATGACATTATTGAAAGAGAATTAAAAGGTGTCTTTTTAACTTTTGCTTGACCCGGTCTGTTTGTTTTTTTGTCCAAACCAAGTATCGCTCAAGGAGAAGTCTCGTTCTGAAATCTCGCGTCGCATCCACAATGTTGAATTCAGCTAAATATTCAGAGATGACATTGAAAATATTTTAGATAACAAAAAGGTTTCTTTACTCCGACACAACAAACTATTCCATGGATGTATAAAGAGAATGGAAACTCTGAAATACTGGACCAAAATTGTTGTCGCTATTAGTCAGTTAGACACAAAAACATGGGAAAGTAGGGTCCAGGTTGAAAAATACAGAAGTGACCCATTAAGCTCCAATGACTGGACAGCAGAGCAGCATAGCAGAGATACATATTGTATGCATCCCCATAGAGTGATCAATTAAAGATACAGACGGTACATGATATGGATTTTTACACCTCTAATTTGCTTATTAAACATAATCTACTCATCAGTTCTATCTGGGTCAAATCCAATGGGACTGAGCTCAGAATACATGGAGAACAGAAACTTCTCCACCCAATACCCTGCTGTCTGTAACATGCTCTCAACAGCTGGCCAGCTCCTTCACTCCACAGCTCAGTGATGTGCCGCTCTCTGGCACATTCCCACAACAATCACAACGTGACAGAGCAGACTACAGACGGCGTGGGCAGAGCAACAGATGGGAGACGTCTTCCTTGGAGTCGAAGCCCCCTGATCCTTTTTAGCCTCGTGAAATCACAAACCGATCTCAGTGGGACTAATTCAATTCCAGGTCTCTGTGTGTGCAGTGTGGGTCTGTGTGTCTGTGAAACAAGCTGCAGCCAGTCAGTCCACTCTGATGAGCTCTGCAGGCACAATTCTATTAGAAATAAGAGATCTTTGTGTGGAGCTCTGCGGTGGCTCTAATCCAAGCCTGCCTCAGAGTGTGTGTATGTGTGTGTGTGTGTGTTTGGGATTGCATCCCTGATCCTGTGCAAAGGCAGTGTGACCTATTCCCTTGGTATTAGTGGACATTACTCAGGGTGATGATTCAACATTCCTGTCTGATTTTTGGCTGACGCAGC
Source organism: Bovichtus variegatus (assembly GCA_943593645.1). Classification (NCBI taxonomy): domain Eukaryota; kingdom Metazoa; phylum Chordata; class Actinopteri; order Perciformes; family Bovichtidae; genus Bovichtus; species Bovichtus variegatus. The sequence goes on from CALSCE010010661.1 coordinate 8,167,401, forward strand.
ATTTGGACCATTCACTTCAGGCAACATCAACAGAACGGCAGCTATTTAACACACTGGCTTCTCTGTTATATCTGACTCACACACACACACACACACACACACACACACACACACACACAGTTTATGCCTCATAGTAATGGAGCAGTGCCATCATGAATAAAATAAAACTCCATCTCCGCTTACTTGACATTAGTTTGACACCATTTAATATAATACAGACACTGAATTTCATATAAAAAAGGATTTCTGACAGGTTGAAAGGTGATGCATGAAATTGAAATGAAATGCTTTCATTATAGTTTCTTTTTCTTTGCCTTAAAGAAGAAGAAGGGCTCATCACTTGTGTGTGCTGTACTCTTACAACCAAATATGGAGAATCATTTTCTCCTCTCTAATGCCCTGCTCTACATCTAAAAATAAAAAGAAATGTGTTAATGGAGCAAACTTGTACATCTCAAAATATCCAACTGAACTACAAGAAGAGTTTCTTCAGAAAGGTTTATAAGTTTTTGAAAATGACTCACAGGGCAGGCGTTTGTTGTGAAGGTTGGCTGACGAGGAGCTCATGTTGCTGGAGAGTCGCAGAAGACAGAGATAATCAATCAGAGATGATCAGTGAGAGTCGAGCAGAGAGGCTGCCGATCATCTCCTCCCACCTCCTCTGCTCCAAGGTGACTGATGCTGGCTGCCAACGCTGCTGCTCCCCTTCCTTTGCTGCCTCGCTCTGCCTCAGTGGACCCTGAGCCACTTGGATGAGGCGAGAACAAGTTTTTGTCTTTGTGGAGCCGACCAGCTGACCAATGACAGGGAGGAGGGAGGAGCTGAGCGAGGAAGGGATTAAGGAGAGGGAAGGGGGGATTTTATGTAACGGAGTGGAAAGTACCAAGGAGAGACAGGCACATGCCTTTGTTATTTTTGTCTTTCTACACCCCCTCCCTCTCCCTCACTCTGTCTCTTGTTCCCTGTCCCCTTTTTTTTTGCTGCAGATTTAAACGCTCTCTCTTCTGTGTCACCGTCAGGGTCAAATGGTGCCAACAAATGTTAGATTAACAAGCAACAAATGTTATTTCTCACAGCTGTTTAAATCTTAATTGGAAAAGCATTGATGCTCATGAACAATTTAAAGTGTTTTCCTGTTTCATTTCATTTCATTTCTTCAGTATAGAATAAAACATTCTGAATGAGTGATTACAGTATTACTACATTTTAACTTATACATTGTGGATACATTGTGTGGATGTTGAAAATAAATCTCAAAATATATTTTTTAAGTTCAGAAATTAATTTTAAATAAATAAATTATAAATTAAGATTTTTATTTATTTATTTTTAAATTGTTAAGTGTCTTTTTAGATGAATGTCCTACAGAAAATATTTGAGGACAGATCTACTCAATTCACATCCCAGCTAACAACATTAGTAATTAATCGATCAGTCATTGGACAGAATATTAATCTGCAACTACTGAGTTGACTTTTTATGGTTTAAGTAATTGTGCCAACATTCTCTGCTTCCAGGTTAATCTATTGGGGATTTGCAGCTTTTTCTCTGTTTTATATTATTATAATTAATATAACTTTTGGTTTTGAACTGTTGATTGAACAAAGCAAGACATTTACAGATATCACCTTAGGTTTTGGGAATTTTTCCTACAGACCACACAATAATCGATTAATTTAAAAGAAATAATAGCAGATTAATCATTAGTTGGAACCCAATTTCTCATTTCTCGTTGCTGTTATGGCAGTAATTATGTTGTTGTTTCCGTGACAGTATTGCAACTTTTATGTGTTTTCTTAATTAATCTGTTCCCCTGATCATTGGCTTAAAGCCTAAAATTTGGTTGCTCTGTAAACTCTCTCCGAGGTTTAAGGTGTTGCCAAAGTCATTCCCCATCTTCCTTTAACCACATTTCTTGTCATTGACTCATAAATAAATCAAAAAACATACTTAAACCAACAACTAACAAAAACAACTTTCCTCAAAAATCCTCATATTTCGCCAAAACATAATGTGGTGAGAAGAGGTAGATTACTAACATGGAAATGTCAGCCCGCAGTATAACATGTGATCGTCTGTGTGTCCTAGACACCATCTAGTGGACAACAGATGACATTTCCTCTTCCTCTAAACTGAATGTGCTGATTACACAATGTTTGCATGCAGAGGCTTCACAGAGCAGCATTACATCATTGCCTTTAACCAAAACACTGCATCGGCTTTTGAGAGGCTTTTAAAGTTGCAGGCAGGAAATGATGCTGTTGGAATCATTGCAACAATCTGTGTGAGAGAATCAGCACGCAGTGAGTTAACCTGTTGACTATCCACTGTTTGAGCAACAGAACATTTATATTTACTATTTATTTTCTTTAGAATCATTTCTTTCGGGGGGGTGGGGATTCTTTATTTATGGAATACTTACATAAACCACAGCAGTCCTACATCTTCACATAAGGCAACCGGTGGAATGTAAACTCAGCACATTTACACAAGTATTGTCCTTAACTACACATTTGAGCTACGTGTACTGTACTTAAGTATTTCTATTTTATGCAACTTTATACTTCAACTTCACTACATCTCCGAAGGAAATCTTGTACTTTTTACTCTCACAACTTCAGTTACTTTTCAGATTAATATTTTTTAACCCCTTCATATCCGGTGAAAACCATGTATCTCAGAGTGAGTGTTTCTGGAACAACTTCAACTACTTCCAAGGTGTACGGAGAAGGGAAGAGGTGAAAAACTCCAGCAACTCTTGTAGCATATAGAACAACAGAAACAACTTTATTGTAAGTGCAGACACGTTTCATCTCGTGGCCCTCATCAGGGTCATCATGGTGACTTAAAACCATGTATCTCAAAATGTATTGATTTTGAATGTGAATTATTTCTGATAAATTAAAGGATGAAGCTTTATAGGTTTAGAAAATGTAAATATTCTCCTACTTCTTAAGCTAAATAAACTATTTAAAAAAGCCTCTTGGACTCAGCAAAGCTACTGTACAAATATATAATGATAGAATATGATGCAGTATTTTCACAGTGTGGTTTTAGTACTTTTACTAAAGTAAAGGATGTGAATACTTGTTCCACCACTGAAGGCAACACGTTAATAACAAATCTTCATATGCTTGTGTGCATATGCACAGAAACTTTCACTGCTGAAACTCACACTTTTTCTGCCGTCTGTGCCAAGCGAAACTTTAAATTCCGGCTGCAATGTAGCAGTTAGGAAGTGGTGGGAGTGACTGGCGATATCTACCAATAAAAACACACTCTTTGTAAATGTCAGCGGTGGTGGTGGTTTAGCCTGAATATGCCAGCAGTGGCAAAGATTGCAATTACTTTAATGTAATCTTCCTCCAGCTTGTGTGTGTGTGTGTCTCAAAGACAAAAAACCTCAGAGGAAAAATAGAGAGAGAAAGTGATACAGACACAGAGAGAGAGAGAGAGAGAGAGAGAGAGAGAGAGAGAGAGAGAGAGATAGAGAGATAGAGAGAGAGATAGAGAGAGAGAGAGAGTGGGCAGAGGAAGCATGATGTGACTCAAAGTGAGAAATCCTCTCCACCTCAAAGTAGATTGTGTGTGGGCTTTCTCATGACTGGGGGTTCACCTGCTGAGGCCCTGCAAAATCAATAGCTGAGAACTGGGCTGCTGAGCTGCTGAGGCAGCCATGAAGCAAACGTCAGAGAGAAGCCTCTGTCTTGTCAAGAAGATGAAAAGGGCAGGGAGGAAAGCAAGCAAGAAGAAAGTGAGAAAAAAATGTATAGAAAGCTTGCAGGCGAGCAAGGCGAGGGTGAGGGGGGGTCATGTTTATGTTGTCTGCACACCCATGAAAGGCCTTCCTTTTTCTTCAGTAGGTTGACTTAAGTGCAGCGCGTTGACCTTCGAAGACTTTGCTCAGAAGCAATTACTTGCCATTTCAAAGCATGCGTACAGTTTGCCATCACGCTCATTCAGGATGAAACGTCATTAGTCTTCCCACTGAGGTGAGAAAAAACATCAGGATGCAAATGTGATGGCAAGATTTGTGTTTTGCAATCTCCCCTTTTTCTTTTGTGTCCACGCTATAGTCTAAAAGCAACGCTTTCCCGCCCTCACTACGCCAGGCAAAGCGCCAAAACCATCAGGCAGTCATACGCCTACCATCAGCTGAGGAGTTGCACAGCAGTCTCATTTCTAATTATACACCCAACAACAGAGAGCTAATGGAGCGAAGGAGAGAGAGTGTGTGGAATATGGAGAGAGGAAGAGAGGAGTGTGATTACAAATGGACGAGAGGCTGAGAGTGCTACTCAGCAGCAACCACGGGGTGGACAAGTTCAGAGATTGAGAGAGAGAGAGAGAGAGAAGGAAAGTAAGAGAGGGAGAGACATCAAATCTGTCTGAGAAAGGTTAACAGGACTGACTGACTGAGTAGAGTGGGAGTGTAAAATGTAAAAAGCGAGTAGGAGGGAAGAGAGAGAGCGAGAGAGAGAGTGTGTGAGAAGGAGAAGAGAAAGGGAAGAGAGTGTCTGTCTGACAGTCTGTTGAGCTTGTCTGGATGCTTCTGATCATTCTGTTTTACCTCTTTCACCTGCAACCTGGGAGGAGGACACAAGCCAGACAGGTGTGTGTGTGTGTGTGTGTGTTTGTGTGTGTGTGCGTGTGTGTGTGTGTATGTGTGTGTGTGTGGAGTGTCTGTGGACATGGATTTGTGAAGATGGGTCGCACAGAGGGACAGATGGACAGATGGACAGATGGAGGAACGTGTAAGTAAGTCTCTGAAAACCAGTTTTATCTTGATTTATGTTGCATGCTCCTACCTTTAAGTCCACCAAGAGAGCCAGCTGTGATGCGCGCATTAGTTTCACTCTGAATGCATGTCTTAAGGAACTCTTTGCGCATTCAACACCAAAGGTTATATTTAGTTGTATTGTGCTGCAGCTCCATAGATAGAAACATAAACCTGACTAAATCACTATATGCAAATAATCCCCTCCTCAGTGCAGATTATCATTATCATGATGGCACCAAACACACTAAACACTGCTGTGTATACAATAAATGTCCATAGATTAGTGACCTGCAGTGAACTGATCACCCCGTAAGGTTATTCAGCCTGCATAACACGACAGTGTCGGGCCTGTTTGGGCCGTAATCTGATCACACCTGTGTGCCAGTCACTGTGAGTAAGCAGCCCACACCTCAAAGCTTTTTTTGAATGAATTTACATTTTCACTGCTGGCATTTAGCTGACTATCTATGTATGTGTCATGGTGTAATGCTCGCACAGTGAGTGTCTGATCCCACACACACATAATAAAGAAGCAGCTCATATCAGAGACGTGCCTGTAGGGCAGAGTGAAAGAGGTCCATTGAGCGGCGGTGCTCGGCTGTGATGATGGCATAATACAGGGCATTGAGATGAGCTTTGCATCGACAGGCTGTAAAAGTCCCGCGCTGCTCTGTAGTTTGCGTAAATAATGTCTTTGTGTGAAACTGTTGTGTGTGTGTGGCCACAAGGTGCTTATATTTAGTTCCTCTTCAGTGAACTGACTCGCTGTTCGAGGTGTTGGTGATCACTTCAGTACCATGAGAAAGATGCACAGTTCAACATCCTGCATCTTCTCAGTCACTGAATACACACACTTAGGGGGAAATGAAAACATGACAACATGGTTAAAGAATAATATTTACATCGTGATCAAATATTCTAACTTCAAACCAACCTTTTGCTTTGCATTGTTCTCACTGTGCTCATTCCTTCGCAACCACACTGTGCAGTAAAGCACTTTGTAACCATAGTAATTTTTTTTTTTTGCAAAAGAGGTGGTAAATGTCCATCAAACTAAGCCCTTTCAGTAAAGCAGTTGGCGGTTGGAAAGCCTTCGTTCGAGGCTGATGGTGAAATTACTACTGTTGTGTCAAGTCAAGGGGATGTTTGCAGGCAATGATCTTACCAGGTGGGGAATTCAGTCATTTATCAATAACTGTTTTCAAGAACAGAGAGGGAATCACAGTTTGCCCAGCTTGACGATTTGTTTGTGAGGATATTAAATGCACCAATCTTTGTTTTTCTTCTACTATTCAGAATCGTGACAACCTTGGACCTAACTATTCGCAACGCTTGCCAAGAGACTGGAGTCTGTGTCACGTGACCACAACACCTCCTCAGCTTCTGCAGGAGTGTGAGTGACAGGCAGTGTGAGCCAATGAGCTTCACACCAAACCCAGCTCTCGTCTCGGACAGGGACAGACTCCCGCTCAAAAAGAGGGACCAAAGGCCAAGCTCGCCGCCACAGCAGCAGCAGCAGCAGCAGTGTGATGCAGCAACGTTCAAGGCGCCCTACCCTTACAAGAGCCCCGGTGAGTTTAAGACGAAGCCCACGGGCCCTTTCCAGCCCGTACCGAGACGGGTTCCTGCGCTGTACCAGCCCTGGATGCCGACTCACTCGTCCACCAGGTCCAAACCTCACACCCTCTCCGCATTCAGGGATCATCATGGCTGGGCAGAGTGGAGAGAGTTCAACCCCCTGCACCCTGGATGGGCCTTTTCCAACCACTCTCAGCATCACTTGTCTGGCACACCAGCACTCCACCTGGGCCATCCACACACCCCTTCCAGATTCAGCCCGGTCTCTCTGGTCACTGAGGGTTTCCAAAGGGTGGGTGGAGGGTACAGCTTGGAGCAGCTCAAGACATTAAGGGACAAGAGTTTGAACACAGAGAGGCAGAGCAATGGGTGGAATAAAGGGCCATACGTGAGGAAAAGAGACAGAAAAGTCGAGCATTGTCCCAGGGTTGAAAAAGCAAGTCCTCCATCATTGAGCCTACCTCACGATCCACATGAGGACCGTACACTGCAATACGATGTGTCGGACAATTCAGCAAAGTTTGTCAAACATCCCACCACCAGACATTCCTTTATAAGAGTTTCACCTGACGACAACTCCATGAAGGATGCATCAAGATCTTCTGCTCTCCCCTCCTCTGAGCAGGCGTCCTCCTCCTCTTCTTCCTCTCCTAACAATTTCCCCTGGCTGCTCCCGCACTTTGTGGCAGGCTCTCTGATCGAGCTCAGAGACGGGCGGCTGAGGAGGGTGGAGAACCTGCAGACGGAGGACTTCCTGCTGGGAGCGCTGGCCTGTCCAGACTTGCGCCTGAGCTGCTGCACGGTGCAGAGCATCTCCCCTTCTGCCTCCTCCTCCTCCTCCTCCTCCTCCACCTCACGCCTCCTCATCCTGCTTCACGACCAGCAGTCCCAGGTGAGGGGAAATACCTTTGTAGTGTTCACCATTCACAACAGACCATTCACACGTAGCTGGCATTATTTTTCTCACGTAGTATATCCACCGAATGTTGCATATGGGAGATGATGTACAATCTTGATATTTAAATACTATTGATTGAATAGGGTTACCATACATAGTACACATTCTTAAATCCTCGCAAATTCTTAATTAGAAAATGCCTTTAGTCTTTATTATGACATGTTAAAGGGTTGGTGATATTTTAAATGTTTCTATTGTGAACAAATACAATAACAAACACCAAATTGATTCTACTAACAAATATTGCATATGTAGCCAAAGCCTGATGTATCTTATTACTCTGTGCCATAGAGCTCCATAGTCCAAAAACAATTAAAGTCCATATATTAGCCACAGTGTTGAGTCAAGTGACACTGAACATGGGCCCGTCCACATACATTGTCCAGGTGCCGTAAGATACCAGCGCACAAAATGTGTGTTAATCCTAAAGTGAAAATAGTCCCCATCTGCACCACTTACTTATATTTGAGTCACCTTTGCCAAAAAACTACAGCAACCAGCTTTTTTAGAAAATAAAAAAACTGAAATAATATGTTTGTGACCGTGTTACAGTTTTATGTCTTTAGTCAAAACAAAGGTGCTGGGGACTGACAGGGTAGAGAAGCAATATTGAGAGACAGACTAAAGCATTGTTGGTATGGTCTCTTTGTGGATTTTTCTGGGGGGGAAAAAACAAACACTATCAGCCACTTTATGCATTTAACCTACTATGTGTATGATTTGAACATTCCCACAGTCTCAGTATTTTAAAAAAAATATTACAAACAGCGATTCACGGAAATGGAAATAGAAATTGAGGATTTTAATTCTCTCGTCATCCTTCAGTTTTCCCTGGGATTGTTTAATTTTTCTACAAACACAAACTTGTATCATAAGACATAATTACGGCATCATAATATTACCAAAAATGCTGTAGCTGTGGACATTTAATCATCAGGACCTTAAAGGGACAGAGTTCACCCCAAAATAAAAAATACCAATTTTTCTTCTTACCTGTAGAGCTATTTATCAATCGTCATTGTTTTGGTGTGAGCTGTGAAGTGTTGGAGATATTGGCCATTTCTCCAATATAATGGGACTGGATGGCATTTGGAAACATTTGGAAAAACTCATCAGCAATGTCTCTTTCCAGGAATCATGACCCGGTTACTCAAGTTAATCCACAGACCACCCGCCAACCATTTTACCTGCACAAATAGCTCATGATTGAATCTATTGAATGCCTCAGATAAGTACATACTAAAGTCCCCAAACTGGAACAGCAGCCCCCCCTAGTGAACAAGTGAGTAAGCTGCATTTCTGTGTCTAATCTTCCTGTCTATGTGTAACATGCTCCTCCAGGAGTTGGTGGATGTCTACGTGGAGTACCCGTTCTTTGTGCGTGGGAGGGGCTGGTCCTCCTGCAGCCCTCAGAGGACGGCCCGTCTCTGTGGCCTGCATTGCCGCCAGCTCAGTGTGGGGGACATCTGCCTGGCTCTCACCCCTATCTCAGCCCCCCAGCCTCCACCATCAGCCACCCTGGAGCCAAAAACTTCACCCAGTAAGTCAGAGGGAGGGTGTGAGTCCGTACTGGCACCACAACCACCCCAGGTTCCCCTGGGGCCAGACTGGCTAGCAGGGGGACAGAGGAAGGAGGCAGAGACGGTCCGCAGGAGACACTATTCGGCCCCTGAGCTGAGGGGTCCAGGGACTAACTGCATGTAGTGAGGAGGGTTGCTGTTTAAAGGACAGGGAGCATGTCCATCTCGTTTAAACTTTATTCAGCCTATATTCAGTGTCTTTCTACCTCCTGAATCATATTTCTGTGCTTGACTGTCGGTTTTAAATTGTATCTAAGGAGTAAAAGCTAAACAGGAAGAATACGATGAGCTCTCAGGATTCCTCCAGAGGTAAACTTATATTTGCATAATTGTCAAGGTAAGTCAGGGATCAAACGCTGAGTTGAGTTAAATATTACACTTTCTGTGAGCCTGATCTATGATAACAAAGAATTTGGATCTTACTCATGTGAAAGTGGAGAACCAAAGTGTACATCTATGTTGCCACAGGGAGCTGCTCCAGTGAGAGCGAATTTGAGAAGGATCTTGTAGGCTCAAAGAATATTTTTGGGTTTTATTATTTAAGCAGTTCTGATAAAATCAGCCCACGTTCCTTGAAAAGAACAGAAAAATACATCCTTCACTTCTGATCATTTCGTTTAAAGTTATATCTCTTCTGCTTAATATTATGTAAGGCTTCTCTATGATCATTAATGATAGGTTTAATTCAAAATCATTGCATTTCCTGAATGCCAAAAAAGTTAATAGTCCTCAGTTTGAGAGGGAATTTTCACATTGACAATCAACAACACTTTTGATTGCATCTGTTGGATTAAGTTTTACGCTTCTACCTCTATTTTCTATTTAACAAAGACATATATATGTATATATATAATCTCTGTTTTTAATGGTGTGGGCTGTGTTGTAATATGCTATGTTGGAAGCTTTCAGCTTCTCGGTGAATGTCAGTGTAAATGCCTATTTTTGCCCGGTTGTTACAGTATATTATAGCTGCTTTGCTTTAGTACTGACGCTCCTTTATGAATGTCTGTCCTGTTGTTAAGAGTGGAGATGCTTGTGCCATTTAAAGTACTAAAAAGCACAATTTTGGATTGGCGTACAGTACAACGGCGTATTAGTTCTAAAAAAACTAAGAATTTTGTTGTAAATTTCTTACATTTACGAGAAGAAATCTTGGATACTCTCTAAGATTAAAGTTGAACATTTACAAGAAAAGAAATCACAAATTTACAGGAAAAAAACCTGAATATTCTGAGATTATGAAGTCATACATTTGCGAGAATAAACTCAGAATTCTCGAAGTACAATGCCATTTGTCAGCACTGCAATGTGCTTTCCTCCTGACAAACACACACATTTCAAAAAACTTCAAATTTGAAACGCAGTGCATTTGGAAAAAACGATGTCACAGTTAGGGCGGACAAGATGCTGTAACACAGATTGAGGTCTTTACCTTGTGAAACTATTTTTTCTCATTGTTAAATAAATATGTGTAAAGTTTTCTGCATATTTTTTCACATAAATCTCCAAAACCCATGAGTCACTCACAAAACGTAATTTACTAGCCAAAAGCGTGTTGAATGCCACTAAGGAACATAATTGCAGTAAAAGCACACACCTGCTTCGTTTTTTTATAGTTTCTATTTATTCAACTACTTTAATCTGACAAAATAAAATTACAGCTTCCCTTTGCCCACCTGCAGCTCTTGTCCAACACCAGAAGGCAGCTGCAGTCGGGGCTGTGGTGCACACCCTGATGTCCGTCCCATGAAGATGAATCACTGACATCTCGCAGATTGCATGCCTCTCACAGGCCCGTTGATATATGTCTGCACCAGGAAACTAGATCCAACAGGAAGGCCTTTCAGTCCAACACTGTTATTAACAGTCTCGGCTGCCATTCCTCTCTGAGTTCCTCTACAAGAGCAGCACACACACGAGCTGCCATATGTCTTACACCTGACCTGGTCCAAATGGCCGGCTGAAAAATCAGTTCAGCGCCAGTGACGTTTCTTTTTCTTTCTCATCAGACATAAATTCATCCAGCTGTTTCCAAAAGAAAAGGAGCACTGCTTCAACAGGAAGATGGAGAGTTAAAGTTTTACAAGCTTTAAAATCAGTGACCTAATGCACATTTCCCCCCAGGCAATATTTTATATTCTGATGCCTGGCGGTCAATGCCTGAATTCAAATGCAGATAGATATGTGTTGAACTTTTTACTCTCTGTTTCTAGCACCGATTGTTTTGTTTGAGTCTCTGAAACTTGAAACATCACATTGCTTGGAGTCCTTTTAGTGCACTTTTTCTAGTCAAACTCAAAGGAAAGCAAAAGAAACCCCTTTGTTCAACCTTTGTCTGTTACGAATAGTTCGATTTGGTTTGTGGTAGTGGTTAATACTGCATGTGAGGCTCAGCTGCTGCTCATAAAAACCGTACATCAGATTAAAGCTCGTTCTGTGGCAGGAGCTCCCTGATGACCAGCCAGTCAATCATCTTGTCTCTGGTTCTTTCACTTCTGCCTTTTTTTTTTTTTAAGTGTCCCTCCAGATTTGCCGAACTCACAGGAGGGGGTTCGAGCGGTCAGTGGCAGCCACAGGCTCTGACCACCATGTTGCGGTACTTCTTGAGGATGACGTTGGAGCTGTCGTCAAAGTAGAGCACTGAGATGCCGTGGAGCTGGGTAGGGGCACAGCAGGGCTTGGGCACCGTGTCCGGGTTGATAAAGTGCACCTGTGGTCAGAACAAGCGTAAATCAATCCTCACAGAAAGTGCAAAGTTGCAGTGAAAGAGCCTGTCATCGCGAGGGCTGTTCGGGACTTACCAGAGTTTGCACTATGGCGTGATTGGTGGCATTCATGTAGGAGTTGAGAGGGAAGGCGCATTCTCCCTCGCAGTAAAATGCTGCATAGCCCTCTGGTGCTATGATCCAGTCCTGGTCAAAGTTAAAACACCGGCAAATGTCAGTTAATTGTTACTTTTGGACATAAAATGAAGTGAAATTAAATTCAAATGAGATCAAATGAAAGTTCTGAATTATACCTGCCATCCCAAATCTCTGAAACTGACATACAGCTCGTGTTTTTTACATCCCTCCTTGGAGAGGCCAAGATTGTCTGAAATTGAAAACATGCAAATATCAAAGTACAAAAAGTATTATATAGATAGTTTGGAAGTTTCAAGTCGGGTTACAAACAGGAGTTACGGCTCAGAAGCAAAACATTGTACTGCTGCTGGCAGCGCTGGCAGCAAAACATTTTATAGCCACCTAAAAAGATCTCTTTAAGTGTACACTATATTACTAATATAGACAAATAAACACTCTGTTGACGAAGCCGTTATCTATGCTCTCGCCAAAGCCACAAGTGTTTTTAAATGGATTATGGTGACTTTTTGCAGCATAGAAAAGGGGCTTCAGTTTTTCATTTCATTAATTTTTTTAGGTGGATAAAATAAGTTTTGCTGCCTCCCCGGTCCACAGCAGTACATTGCTTAGCCTCCGTGCTGGTACTCCTGTCTGTCTCTCTAAACTACTGCAGGTAAGACACTGACTATGGATAAGTACCTCATACAACCTCACTTCAAAACATACAAACTATCCCTTTAAAGGTCAGTTGGTCGCAGTCATTAAAACTATGACTAGAGTCTATGATGGTGAAATATGAAGGGTTTGAGCACCTGTTGCAGCCTCCACTGCCTTGAGTGCATCTTGGACAGTCCTCTGGGGTTTGGAGCGGTTGGACTGGCGCCCCTTGTGGCCATGGGCAGAGCGGATGCTGCGGAATCGCACCTCATTGACTTTGAAAAAGGCAACCATGAAGGGCTGCTTGTCCTGAGGTCCACTGCCCGTCACCAGCCCCGCCAGTCGGGGGTTCCTCCTCTGGCCTACAGAGGGAGACAAGAAGAACAAAACCAATGAGTCTCAACCAACCCCTGAAGAAGACAATGACACACATCTAAGTCCCTACCAAACAATAACGTGTTCATGCTAATATGACCACAGCAGCCACAATCATAACTTCAACTCTGTAAAAACCCTCTACACACATTTACTCAATATGTGGCGTTCCTTCTCCCCACTGGATTAAAAGAGCATGAAATCATTACTCCAGACAAAGACTGTATTCTTGCTGTCATGGATCCCTCCCCGTGTTAGTAGATGTATAGCAGTGACTGACCGGGGATGTCCTCCAGGACCAGGTGCAGGCCGAGGTTCTGCTCAGGGTTGACCAGCCAGAGGTTACTGGTGACGGTCAGGTCAAAGACCAGCCAGCCCTCCTCTGCAGCCCACACCTCCCGCTGGTCCAGCAGCAAGAGCTCCACTTCACTGAGGAGAGGACAGTATGTAAGTGAATTAAAGGCGTTTTGAGTCTTAAAATGTAGGCTTTCTGTGGAGCATCCAAAGAAATATTAAAAGATGTCCTTGGATGAACCATCAAAGATGTTTCCCATTTGCAAATACGTTTCCACAAAATGATACAGTAATGAAATAGCCACACTGTGATTTGTTACACATGTCTTGTTTTTAAGTTTCTGAAAATGTTCATTCCTGAAATTAATGGAAAGCAATGGCTGTCTGGGATGTATGAAAACAATGTTCTAAGTGTGTGGTATGCTTCAGAAAATGGTTTGCTGTCATGCAAGTTACATACAATTAGTATTTGATAGGCTTAAAACAAATGCAAAACCACATGTGTGGTCCTGTAATAGCTACAATGCTGTAATGCTAATTTCCGGCTTCGTGTTTGAAGGTGTTTACATCCATACTCTGGGGAACAGTGTAGGAATTGTTTAAAATATATTCCGTCCAATTCTAAGAGAATGCAGCAGGAAAATAATACATTAAAGGCTGCCAAGAGGTTTTATGGCCATACAGTGAAATGTTGTTGATAAGCCACGTCAGACACCTGACCTCAGTCCAACTCAGAATACGTTTCATTTGCTGGATAGAAGCAAAAAATAAGTAAAATAATTATTACGGCTACATAGTCGATGTATGCTGGTGTGTATTTCAGACAGTCAGTGACTGCAAAGAAAGCAAATATAAAACATGATAACTTTAATTAAGATTATTTTAAAATGTATATAAAACATCTGCCACACGTTTTCTTTCTGCCAGTAAAACTTTGTCTTCTTGCTACGGCCAGAGACTGTAAAGACGCTACGGCAGGTAACAACAACGATAGAATAGTTAACTTTTTATCTTGTTACTCACACAGGCAGCTGGTGGCGAAAAAAACGTTCAGCGCATTCCCAAACATAAATACTGCTTAAAATAACACTGCAGCCTAAAACACTTATTTATATCAGGAACAAAGTTTTGTTACAAGTCATCTGATTGGTATTTATTTTCTCTTGTCTTTACTTGCATATTTGGTATTGAGGTAATCCAAAAGATACGGAAAGTAATCAAGTTACATTATTTTTATGTTGTGACTTGGATCAGGTTACGGACTAGATTTTACAACAGGCAGATTTTAAAGTTAAAACTTTTAAAGTAACCCTCCCAACCCTGTTTGTAACATCTGTTTTTAAAAATGCTATATAAATAATTGTATTGTTATTGTTATTATTATTCCTGACGGCACTGTAATCAAGATAAATAAATGTGAAAAACAGAATCACAAACCTCATTTTTTATAGTAATTTGAGAAGTAATAATGCACCATAAAGTTGTTGATGGGCAGATGCATTGCAAATTATACATTACAACAACAAAAAATATTAGAAATACTATTAAAAAAGCCTATAACAATATTTAGCGACTTAACAAAAGTCATCAAGTAACACCCTGAATCATGTGTCCACCCACACTTTCTTAACATCGCAGAAGAAACCTCCTACACCGATACGTGCCGTCTTCAGGGCAGATTTCACAGACAACAGCTTTGTTTACAGACTGAGTTTCAGACCCTCAGGCAGACGTCTGCCGCCTGCTCGTCTGTGTGTGTCTGTGAATGACAATGGTGTTGCCCTTAACACCATCGTCAGCCCCGCTGTCACCAGTGAAGGACTTTTAAATCTACCGCCTGCACATGATTCCTTCTGCTGAGAGAGATTATAATGTGCGTGGTAGAACCTTGATTTGTGAGAAAGAAGGGGATGTGTGGGGTCTAATTACTCTACAATCTGATAATCTGTCGTGTTGTTATCCAATTTCAGATGTGGTTTGAAAAAAGTGTGCGATTTCAGATGCTGGCAGGCTGACAGACACAACAGAGCTACAGACAGTCAGAAACATGGAGGAATGACCACCTGTGTAAGAGAAAGAGAGTAAATTGACGTCTCGAGGGTTGAGAGTGTTAATTGTGGTCGGAGCTGCGGGTTATAAATGCAGGTCTCTTGGGGACTGTCCTGTTCTGACTGTGTGAGAGTAAACTCGCTCTGGAGAGAGCCGCCGTGTTTCTGTAATTGACACTAATGTCTGTGTAAACAGCTTTGCCGCTGACACTAACATCAGCAGAAATAACCTGTGAGGAAATGTAGACAGACACGGCCAGAGCAGATCTGTGTGCACGTACAGCCGCAGCCTAGCAGGCAGTTTTCACAGGAAAGCACACAGTAGCCTGACGTCTAATCTCAACTGCCCGTTCTGTGTCACGAGCACAAGAGGATAATCATATGTAGCAGTGAAACCAGCTACTATAAAAGTGTCTTTTGAAAAATGTAAAAGTGTCATCCGAATGAAAATAAACAAAATATAAATTCTAGCTGTCGAGTCAACTACTTAGGTGAAGTAAAAGATCACGGTGTGGGTTAAAATAGCTATGTTTTGCACGTAACTTGAGTTAAGTACAAACGTAAATTAGTTACCTTTCGTAAATTACATCCCTAAATTAAAATAGGTCGATGTTTACGTTTGGTTTTACACGGGAGCCTCCTTGGTGAAAGTCCCGTGTTGCTTGACCTATCCATGCACCCTGACCTCCCTCTAACAAAGATTTACGTGGACTTTGATTCCAAACATATTTGTCAAAAACAAACTTAAGCCAAAATTTGCAATGCAGTTTCGTTGCATGGGAACTTAATTTAATAGGAGACAAGATTTGGTTTCATATATCTGTGTTTGGAGATATGTCTGTGAGATATTTGCTACATACGACAGAGGTGAATGGAATTTCATTGGTGGTGCTCAAAGTACTGAAAACAACTAATAAATTTAACACAAGCAGCGTGTCTTGGGAACTCGTTTCCACAGAAGAAACAGTGCCTATGAAAAGTGTTGACAGTGTGTTCTGGGGATTATAAAGTGTAACAGCAATATGTTTTTGAAAAGTCTCACTTTTAGCTATGATAGCAGAGTTGCTCTAGGAATAGATCGACCACGTTGGTGCCGTGGTTGATGAGGGGAACATTTGTTTTTAGTAAAATGTCCTGACAAATATTGGATTGGATTGCCATGAAATATAGTAGACATTCATTTCAGAATTAGAATCGCTTTATTTGCTAATTGTACAATGTACACAGGAATTGGACGTGGTAATACAGCGCAGTGAAACACCATGGCCGCCAACATGGAACTCAGGCACAAACCAGGCGTTTCCCCAGTCAGAAGAATTGCAATAACTTTTTCTCTAGTGCACTCATCACGTCGCATTTTTAAAATCAAAATACCAAATGCTAATGAGCAAATGTCAGCATGCTAACATGCTAACCTAATATGATGAACATGGTAAACATTATAGGTTCTAAACATGTTAGCATTGTCCCTGTGAGAATGTTAGCATGCTGACATTAACATTTAGCTGGTAACTGCTTAAGAGAGCCACTAGCGTAGCAGTAGATTTATTTAAATGTCATTTGTCTATGCCGCGAGCACCGCAGTGAAATTACATTCACCTCCATTATATTGTGGTGGTGGCAATAATCAGACAGTTATCTCAAAACCACAGACGATTAGAGGTAAGTGAGGAAAAACCTTTTTTTATTTGTAATTTGAATAAACCAATCCCTGAATGTTAAACACTACCGAGGAGATGGAGCTGATACATATGACAATGGATAAGGGCCAATCAAGGGTAAGTAGCCGTAAAATCAGCAAAGAAACAACCAAACTTCCCCTCTGGGGATCAATAAAGGTTTATCTTATCTTATCTGAAATTTGAGATGTGCAAGAGCTGGAAAGAAAACACCCGTACCTGTTTGGAGGCTCCTGCAGGACCTGGTATACACTAACTCTGAATGTCTCGTTCTCGTAGCGTTCCTGGATGACATTTTTGAAAATCTTAAACTCTGCTGCTGTGACGGCCTCTCCCTCTGGAATACGGGAAAGGTCAAATCGAAATTCTCTTCTGTGCTGCTGGTACAGAAGATCCTGATCCTGATCAACTATCAGGAAGAGAAAAAAAAGAGAGAAAGCAATGGAGGTGAAAAATCCACATTTGAGCAAAATGCTCCATTTTACCAGATTATAATATGATAGATTGTTGTCTGCATCAGCTGCCACACACTCTCAGTATTAATAACTCTGACCCTCAACGGGAACGTTTGTACATCTGAGTAAAAGGCAAACCACTGTGAGTACAATCAGATGGTAAACCAGCCGGTGGTTGCATATCTGTCAAAACTGTCGCCAAATCAAACGTTGCTCTGATGTGTGTCACTCTGCCCACATCTCGGAAGCACCGCGTCAAAAAATAGGAAAAATCCTGCTTCCATGAGTAAAGTGATTGATCTAAACATCACTTAAAGCTGCCGTACGTGCCAATGTGGGGGGAGAGAAAACACACTCCGGGCTCAGTTTGGCTCCCTGTTTAAATTGCACACATGTGCTGACCACAAGAAAAGGCCTGTTAAGGCACAGCCCGGAAAACCGCAGCTGCCAGTGTGCTTTTACAAACACAGTCACATAAAGTATAGAGAGACGCACAAATTTATGTGTGAGTTAACTAGCAGAGGCTGTACCACCCACACACCCCTGATCATTTTGCAATGTATCACTGGGTATCCAGCAGTGGTGGAAGTAACTCAGTACATTTACTCAAGTACTGTGCTTAAGTACAAATTGGAGGTACCTGTAGTTGAGTTTTCCTATGTTCTGCTACTTTTTACTTGTACTCCAGTACATCTCAGAGGCAAATATTGTACTTACTCGTACTCGACTACATTTATCCGGCAGTTTAAGTTTCTTTGCAGATTGACAATACAAAATACTATCAATAAATAAATACGGTTATTATTATATCAATATGGCCTTAATGGTCCTTAGAGGGGAATTCACAAGCTACCCAGCAATAAGTAAAGTAACAATTAAAACATATATAAATAAATAGAAATTAGCTCCACCGTTGCCCAGCGCAACATAAAAACAAAGAACACATTAATGCATCAACAATTATAATCCAATAATGTAATACAGATTATTCTGTAATGGGCCATTCTGCATAATGAGTACTTTCACTTTTGGTACTTTAACTATATTTTGATGCCAACACTTTTGTACTGTTACTTGAGTAAGATTGCAGAACTTTTACTTGTAACTGAATATTTCTCCACTTTTGCTTCTTTTACTGAAGTAAAAGATCTGACTACTTCCACCATTGGTATCCAGCGCTTTCATTCTGATTGTAGCGGATAAAGTGAAGCAGCAGTAGGTGATGACACTGTGGGCTTTCCAACCCGCCCCGAGCCAGCTGAAACTCTCCAACACTCAGATTTTCCAGAAAGACGAAGGTCAGAAAGACCCCAAAAGTTTCCTGAAGCGTTCCAGTGTTGTGTTTTTACAGCGTGTGTGTTTGTCCTTGGAAAGAGCCGTGGAGGTCTCTGGTGAAGGTGTGCAGAGCGGAGCGGCGATTAGTCACTTTAAACACATCCTGCCCACTGGCAAACACCATGACATCATCATGACATCAGCCTGCGTTCCTACTGATGATGGTCCACTATTGTTTCAGTGCACAGACACACAGCACCTCAACACTAGAAGCAGAACTTTTTTCTGATGAAAGCGCACACACACACACTGACTCAGTCTTCTAAAAACATTTCTAACGACAGAAAAACACACACAAGCCGTTCGTCGTTAAGAGCAGTGCATTCTGAACCCTGCGAGTCATTCGTTTGACCGCAATTAAATGCTGGAAGGGAACGAGGGGTGTTTTTATGAAAGCAATAATTGCTTGTAAGGACTTGGTGTGTTTACGTTAGGCACCATTAGCTGCAGAGATCAGAACCTCAGATATGCAAACTTCCCTCTGAGAGGCATTTCAACACTTCACAATACTCCTGACACTGCAGGGCCACACAGCCACGAAGCTATCATTAACCTATTGCAATTTTATAGTAAATGTTTTTTTGTACATACCACCATGGGTGGTTTAAAGCTGAATGCAAAACAAGAAAATATGACCTTTGTGAATAATAACAACTGCTTCAGAAAGTATTCATGTCATTCTCTGCATCAGTCACGCTCAGACTTTCCTTTTCAAGCGATTAAAGTTAGTTGTAAATCTTTTGCTCAAGTGAACATTTTCTGCCCTTTCAAATCCTTAATGTCTGCGCGCGTTGACAAGTTTGGCAGCATTGCTTAAGCTGTTTTCTTGCGGATTATTGGAACCACCAAAAAGGCTTAGGCTAAACAAATATTGCACCTATGCATTTTTACGGCAGAATGTAGCACCATGTTATTGATTTATGTTATTGTGCACAAGGTTAAAAACAGACAGAGGTGGACTTACAGTGTCTCGTTTATTTTGCACACGAATGTTTAAATAATGAGAAAGTTAATGCGATTTTCTGGTGGGGCAAACCAAATTCTTCGTGTGATCTCCTTATGCTTCCTACAGATCAGCTTAAGCAGGACAAACACATTTCTTCCCGCTGGTTCTCAAAGATCACAATGCACCTTCTGTTCTCCAGCGACACGGTCATTCCTGTTAGGAGAGCATTTTGCACGCTTTCTATTTTAATGAAATCCAGTGACATTTCTGGTCATTAAGCCTGTTCCCATGCTCTGCAGGTGTGTTGTGGCCATTGCAAAAAAAAAAAAAAAGCCCATGCTGAACGCATGTGTACACGTCTCCAGGGCAGCAAAGACTTCAGCAGCGCTAAACAAGACGGTCAACAGCAGAACAGCTACAACTGATGAAATTCAGCTTCTGGAAGACAACCACAACGCTGACGCATGCACAACGGGGATACAAAACAGACTGTTACCTTGATTAAAAGTTACGGATTTTTTCTGGGTTTCAAGAAAACATTTGAGAGCATGTAAGTAAACAACTCGACAAAATATAGAACATAGGCCTTGCTGTTTTGAGATAAAAAGTTACATACTATAACATTACTACTGTGTAAATAACACTGATTTATCTAAAGTAGAATATTCATCTATGCACTGTCCACCTGCAGGATATACCTGGGTGCAGTGGGAGAAGGGGCTGGGCAGCTCTACAGCAGCGCTCCCTCACACTGGAAGCTGTGGTCTTTGGAAGGGAAATACCATAATCCAGTTCAGTCTTGAAGTGATCATCCAGGGACCACCAAGATAGAGTCACTCCAGCACATTGTGGGAGCCCCAGATAAATACTCTGCCAATCATCAGCACAAGAGGCCGTCGTGGGCTTGAGAGGAAAAAAATAATACAATGTGTCCTTTTTTTGCCTCCTAACTCTTTATAATCAAACTCCTCAGAAGTTAAACCACATAAATCTGCTCTGAGTTTTCAGAAACAACGTTTCCAGATCTCATTAGCTGAAGACCGTCAGTTAAACGTTCACGACTGAGGACATAAAATGTTATGTTTCCGATTTTTCAGCGGTCTCCAAATGTTTTGTATTAGCTACACATTTATGGGCTGATCGAGGCAATAAAACTCTTAATGCCTCTTCAATTCAATCTCAATGGCATGCAAACAGACAGGAAGGTTAAAGGTTTCTTTGAGACGTATCTCCGATGAACAAACTTCATCTCTTCAGGCGGACCTATATGCCTCCTCCTGGGGGGCATAAAGAAGACACGGGTTGCTTTTGGATGTAACCACATCCGGATAAGAGCCACAGGCACCGTGCCGTCTGCTGTTTCACCATAGTGTTCTCCAAGGGAAACAAAGGCAGGATTTAACTTTTAGAAATTCAATAATGTGTGAGTTCGTCCCTACTCCCACCTGTGACCCATGTGCTTCGCGCCCTCCCAAACAAACACACAAACAAGACACATGAATGCAGAATGCACTGCACACACACAAGCACCTGCACTAACATAGATCACCATAGCAATAACTTGTTTAGATGCCGTTTGTATCTTGATCTTATAGTCAACTTGTCTCTCATTCCCTAGGGGTTTAGAAATGCCCGTTCAATTCCTGGTCATGCGAAACAAAGCCACGCTAAAGCCTCTCCCCCAGAGCTTTGAAGGGATTCGGGGGAAATCGGATACAGGCATGTTGTCATAACATTTACAGCTCGGAATGTATAATGCCTGATTTCAAGTGAAGAAAGTGACCTAAAAGCCACACTGTCAGACACTGACACACACACACACACTGACACACACATACACACACACACACACTTAACTAATGCACTATGTTGTAGTGGCTTTAGAGGACTTGGAAAACATTTCAAACCTTGAATCTTAAATGTATTCAATCCGACAACAGAGAAGAAACTTCTCCTAAAGAACATCAAAGCTAGTCATTAATCACTGTTGCATATAGTTTAATGCATCATGTATTATGGTTTAAATGTTGTTTTGTGATTTATTTCCTAATTTTTGTAATGTCTATGTATTTATTGATTTAAAAAAAAAAAAAAAAAGTATATCTGAGATTATCTTGATTTGGACATTTTGCAAGAATTCTCTATATGGAAAAAGGGTTTGTTTTCACGTTAACATTATCACAGTGAAGTCCCTGTAGTGATACAATTGATATACACTGAACTAACTATATGTGTTTAAATTGGGGGGAAGAATAGTGGCATTATAAAGTCAGATTGTAAATTTACCGAGATTGACAAAACTCATCACCGTGTCTGCGTCATCTAGGAAGCGGCTGTCCTGCGGGGTCACCATGGGGGAGCCCTGGGTCGGTAAAACGGGCTTGTAGTAAGAGTATCCGGGCGACTCAGCGTCTGTAGAGATGGTGTTGTAGAGGTCCAGCATGAACATCGGGGCAGCGTTGTGTTTGGTGTGGACGTGCGGCCGCGGCCGCTGCGGCAGCCCCAGGATGGAGAGGATCTCCCGCTGCATCTCTCTGCGCTCTTGGCTCCGCAGCCGCCGCTGGATGAAGCTGGAGCGCATTTCATTGTCCACGGAGAAGTTTGAGACGGCGACCTGCGTGGCCAACACGTAGTAACCCCACGACAGGAGCGTCGTTATCGTCGCCAAGGCGCTTGTCACCATTTTACCCAGATTTTACGCGCGGGTATAGTCGAAAGATGACACTGGAAATGCGTTAGCTACATAAAGAGTTCCCCTGTTAGTGGTAGGAGTAAAACACACTATCCTCTACCGACTCAGAATATCATTGCCTCAACATCTGTAGCTGCGCACGGTCTTGGTGTGATACGGCCGTGCGCTCCTCTTGATGGCAACTTGGGAATGGATTTTATTGTGGCGCTGTGTCAGGGGAGGGGCAGGAGGAGTTTAGAAAGGGATAGACCAAGAGTGGAAAGATATTGGGAGAGTGTGTGGGGGTGAGTCAATGAAAAGTAGGGCGAGAATAGCTCCATGTCCTATCATGAAGTGCACTTCTCTATCTTGGTAATAAGATAGGTGGGGTGTGGGCCTTTCAACCCGAAGTGTCCCATCACTGCGTCCTTTGTTTGGACATGATTGTTTGGCCACTGATGAAAGTGGACTTAATATCTGATTAGCACATATTTCCCTGGTGCTCTCTTCTTTTTATTTTTGTAAGAAGTAGCTCTGTTGTCAAAAGCCATGTTTGTTTATATCCAAATCCAAATCTATTTGGCTTATAACAAATCTGGACAGTTTGACTCAATGCTGTCCACATGGAGACACTCCAACACTAGGTAAAAAGAAAAACACTTAATGATGAGTCTAAAGGTAAAGAGGGAAAATCCCCTAATCCCCTTTTTCAACACAGACATCTTTGAACTCAAACAATAAACTCGGGCCCACCCTAATTGTGGAGGGGTTTGAGTGATCAGCAGTAAAGGCACATGAAGGGACATGCCAATAGCTCCAATGAATTACTACAATATGTAAAGCACTCCGCTGTGACTTTAATAGAGAGTTAATGGGGGTGGGGGTGGACAATGAATGACAAAGCAAGAAAATAGACACTGAAGTGGAGATTATACGTGTGCTTTACTGAGTTTTGACTGAAACGGTGACTAGATCAGCACGTAAAACTCAAGCAAGGAGGTTAATGTGTCATAGCCACAAACTGAAGTGGCCTTTTGCTAATGTGTGTTTCTGTTCACTTCTCTCTTTGTATAAAGGGGACCATTGGAACAACTCAACCATGAACTAAAATAACAAAACCAAATTTCCACTAGCCCCATACACTAGTCACTTGAGATGTTTTTTTCCCCAGCAAAGGTCACTTTAGCTCATGAACAACAAGAGTCCTCTTCCAAACTACAAACATTTGAAAAAATGAACTAGTTTGGGATTGTAAAACTCTGTTTCACTCAAGTACTCTTCTGCAGTTAGTGCATGCCAACGGGTGCTCTAATTGACTAGCTACATCATCCTCTCACGCCTTATATCTGAAGGAGCTTTTGCACAATGTCGCAGACTGGCAGCAGCACCATTGTGTAGTTTAGCCGCTGCACATGTTTCAGCCTCAGGGATGTACTGCATCTCATAATTTATTTCCCTTTTCCTCTAATTTGCTTATAATGTTTACTGGCTGAGTCCAATAAGAGTCAATTAATACATCTGCCACCAGAGCTACAACCACAATACGTGTCATACTGTTGGACTGCACACAGCAGATGAATAAGAAGTACTGAAAAATGCTTTGTTTTGTCCATATGTATTAGGATCTGTCACTGTGAAGGGTTTGCTTTCATCCTACACCACAATAAATCCCACAGGGAAAGTGAGGCATGATGCCCTTTTCCTTATGTTTTCTAATTTCATTCAGATAATGTGTCCATGCAGTCAAAATCAAAATGTGAATACAGAAGAACAACAGGCCTGGTTATTGCCAGTGTTTAAAGTACAACAGTACATTTACTAAAGCAGACTACCATTGTAGGCTATAATTAAGAACGTTTTGAGGTCTTGAAGGCTTTTTTACTTGAGTTTTTTCCATTTGATGATACTTTATAGCCACTTTTAGTTCACCACATTTCAGTTGGAAATATCATAGTCTATATTTCACTCCAAAACGTTCATCTCACAGCTGTTACTTTGCAGATTGAGGGTTCACATTCAAAGCACACAATCATTTGATAAAATATCTACAATGTTTAGAGATTAAACTATCCAATGGCATAGCCTTTACAGTAAAGTAGTTCAAATAGCTCAGCTTGACCAACTGCTACATTACAACACGTACCTGCTTCTTAATGCATTCAATCCAACCAGCCTAATAGAGAGTAACCCCCACTACATAATGAGTAGGCCTACCTTCACTTCGGGTTACATTTTGAAGGGAGGACGTGCGAGTATGTTATACTGTTGTATTACTACTGTGTCACGTAGGTAAAGGACATATGGTTATTACCCACTACATGATGCAGTATGGTGTGCACTCCACTGGCATTGTGCTTTACTGTGGCTATGGACGGCGGGGAACCATGGTTACCGGGCCTACACTTCTTCCACGCGGCCCCTGTACTGAGGTAAAGTATCGAGGCGAGACTTACTCTGCGAACCACGCAGTTCCGAGTGACCTGCTGCCATACACTGCCCCCACGCGGCTACTCTTGTCGGTGCATGCGTTTAGCCGGGCCGAAAATACGTCACCAAACTGCGACATACCGAGGAACTAGCGCCACATTTTTGATGCGCCAAATTATTTGGCCATTTTCAGCGCTCATCACCATAGTTAAATATATTCCGGGTATGTATATGCATCTATTTATGACACTGTTCTACAGAGGATACAATGTTTAAATACGGCGTTTGAATATGAAAGTACATTCGCTACCTGCCACAGTGCATGGTCTCAAAAACCGACCTAGCTAAGGCTAGCTAACATTAGCGTTGAATTATCGTGGTGTTTTCTGACCCACGCAATGACTTAACATTACCACATACTGTCACACGTATTTTAAACACCACACACGGCTAACTGCACACACATGTTCATGTTAACAAGGTAGCAGCTATGTATAGCTGATGGTCGTTAGATCGCGTTAACATTAGCATCGTCTTGTCAAGTGGCAACTGTTTGGGTTCACGTCCCTCACGTCCCCCGATACCCAACCTGTATCATTAGTGTTAAGCTTGATAGTCGAGTACTATGATAAAGATCTGGTAGCAAACGTAATTTCGAGTAAAGCTGTGCCTACCTCGCGTTTTACACTTTATTTGCTATTCGGATTCAACTCTACATCCAGTTTGCATCAGCTAATGAACGTTACCCTGATTAGGCTTTCGATAATATCGATGACAGTCAAATGAATCTAGTTTTCTTTTGTATAAATGACATGCCTCTGTCTTCCCTCTCAGGCGTACATTAGCGTTAATGTACTATGAGTTTATTTGGGGCAACCTCCGGATTTGGAGCAGGAGGGACAGGTGTCTTTGGCAATGCGACAACAGACAGCCATAATCCCATGAAGGTAAATCAGCGGCCTACAGGATAAAAGCATTTAATGACATGTCTTTTATGAATTGTTATGATGGCTCACTGATAACTGTGCCTTCACCTGTTGATGTTTGTCTTTGTTGTTTATGTTCCTGACTTGTCCTGCAGGATGTTGAAGTGACTTCACCTCCAGATGACAGCATCAGCTGTCTGGCTTTCAGTCCCCCCACCATGCCAGGGAACTTCCTCATTGGAGGATCCTGGGCCAACGATGTGAGTATTTATTCAATTATAATAATGGTGTACAAACATTAAAAATGGCGTACAGTAGTAGATTGATTTAGTGAAGATCATGGATGATCATTTTAATTATGAGATTTGAGTACAGTCAAGGTCTAGGAGGATCCCTCCACACTACTTCTGCACTATATGATGAGTATGTACAGTAGTATGCTCACAAGTAAGCACAGTAAATGGACTGCATTTATATAATCTTTGCGATCACTCAAAGCGCTTTACAACACATCAGCATTCACCGATTCACATACAGAGTCAGAGGCTGCTATGCAAGGTGCTCATCAGAGATAACCATTCACACACACTGTTGGCCATGTCATCGGGAGCAATTTGGGGTTCAGTATCTTGCTCAGTTCAGTATCTTGCTCAAGGACACTTCGACATGCTGACTGTAGAGGCTGGGGATCGAACCACCAACCCTCCGACTAGTGGATGACCACTCCACCTCCTGAGCCACAGTCTAACTATGTGTTATCATCTGACCTTAGGTCCGGTGCTGGGAGGTTCAGGACAATGGACAGACTGTGCCCAAAGCACAACAAATGCACACAGGTCCAGTGCTGGATGCATGCTGGAGCGACGTAAGTCTCATCACACTAAGTAATTTAAGCTCTGTAGTAGATGCTATCTGCTGGTCCATGGAATCATTTCTGATGTGCTATTCTCTTTAACCAGGATGGGAGTAAAGTCTTCACGGCTTCCTGTGACAAAACTGCCAAGATGTGGGATCTTAACAGCAATCAAGCAATGCAGATTGCACAGGTTGGATGAGAGCTCACAAATCAACTATGTGGTCATAAGAATGAAGCAGAATCATTTTACACCTCTCACCATTTCTCCTCACAGCATGACGGCCCGATCAAAGCAATCCACTGGATAAAAGCCCCAAACTACAGCTGCATCATGACTGGCAGCTGGGACAAAACGCTTAAGGTACAACAGCACATTTTAACACACCTTTTGAAATGACATGCATTTGCTTTTTGCATTTAGGGTTTAGGACAATAAAATATGATTGGCCATTATGCTTCCAAAAAAGCTTTTTGCTAAACTTCCTTTCTGTCACCTCTGGACAATCAGCATATTATCAATTGACAATGGCCACTATTGAGACTTCGTTTTACTTGATGTAATTGTGTGGTCACCGTAATGTAACCATAATGAACACTTTAAATCTGAGAGTTGCAAATCAAAATGTGTAATCTAGCACTGAGAAACATAACAGCTTTTCTGTTGTTCTCTTCAGTTCTGGGACACCCGCTCTCCCAATCCCATGATGTCTCTGCAGATGCCTGAGAGATGCTACTGTGCAGATGTTGTAAGTGGCTTTATGAGGAGTAACACTTGAATTGTAAAACTTTGTGAGTAGATAATTAAATATGTGACTTTTTGTGTGTTTTTTTTTTTTTTTAACCTCCCTGACTGTTTTTATGTAGGTGTACCCCATGGCGGTGGTTGCCACAGCAGATAGAGGCCTGATAGTGTACCAACTGGAGAACCAGCCATCTGAGTTTCGCAGAATAGACTCTCCTCTCAAACATCAGGTGAATTTTTGTCTTCCATGAAATATATTCTCTCTCTCCTTTCCCACTCCTAATATCTGTCTGTATAAATCATGGCATTTCTTTCTGGTTGTATTAATGTACATCCAGATTAATTTCCTTTGACTTGATGCTAAATATAGGGGCTAACTTAAAATTGACAGAAGATATTTTCCTTGTCATGTGACCATCCTCTGATCCAAAACATACTTCTGCCCTTGTTCTACAGCACCGCTGTGTGGCCATATTCAAGGACAAGCAGAACAAGCCCACAGGCTTTGCACTGGGAAGCATTGAGGGCCGAGTGGCCATCCACTATATCAACCCTCCAAACCCGTGAGTGTCTAAAACAATCAATTTCTTAATTGAATGAGTTTTTGAAGTCTTGCTACACAGGTTTCTTTTAATCCACCAAAGTGCAAGTATGTTTGATTTATTATTTTGGTTTTATATAATTTAATAGATACTCACTTTCAAAGGCCTGATCCAAAATATGACATGAATGTGTTCCCTGATCCCCCTTTCAGAGCCAAAGATAACTTCACCTTTAAGTGCCACAGGTCGAATGGAACCAACACAACCACTCCACAGGACATCTATGCTGTAAGTTGTTGTTGCTCTTGAATTAGATTTTATTAACATATTTTTATTGGAACATAGACAAATTATACCAGTTTGTGGACTTTGTCAACAGTTGTGATGCAAAGTGTTATAATAGACCTATTTCACAGCATACATTCTGCTTGTCGTAATAGTAAGGCCGTGGATCGGGCTAAACTACAACCAAAATTCATGGAATAATTACACCTGTGATTTTCTTATGACCGGTCATATCTGCTGTGAAACAGGTCTGTTAATAGTGTTTCATTTATCACAGCGTTCAATATCTGAGATCAATATTAATGTGAATATGGCTTAAATTAATGTCATTTGCATTTTTGTGTTTCTGTTTCATTTGTCATATCGACTGATTTAAAAAAATAGATAAATAAATGTATGTAATTTGGTAGACACCATCTTGCTGTATCTTTCCAAAGACTCCATCGTTACAATATAGTAACAACCCCTTTTAGAAATATTGTCGGCTACCACTGCCTGTACCTGCAATGTTATGTGCTTTTATGACTAATGTTTTTGTTTTTCTATTTGTCTTCTGGAGCTTCGGTTCTAGGAAAACTTTACAAATAAAATGTATTATTATTATTATTATTATTTATAGTCACTCTGATACACTAATCAGCCATGTTATAATGTTTCCTCAGGTCTCACCTACTGATTTCAATTTTCTCCCGTTAGGTCAATGCCATCTCCTTCCATCCTGTCCACGGCACACTGGCTACTGTGGGCTCCGACGGGCGCTTCAGCTTCTGGGACAAAGACGCCCGCACCAAGTTGAAGACCTCAGAGCAGCTCGACCAGCCCATTACGGCTTGCTGCTTCAACAGCAATGGCAACATCTTCGCATATGCTTCCAGTTACGACTGGTCGAAGGTAGGAGGTGTAAAATCTTGACAAAAGTTGTGATCAGACGTTTGTATTTCACTACAATAGTTGAAAACTCTCGGCATGCACCTCATGTAGGTCTTCCCTCATGTTTTGGAATATTGTGCTCTCATCTGAATTCCTCAGGGACATGAGTACTACAACCCCCAGAAAAAGAACTACATCTTCTTGAGGAACGCTGCCGAGGAGCTGAAGCCTCGGAACAAGAAATGGTGAGAGAAGGGCAGCCACTGTCTGTAAACCTGGAGGCTGCGGTCGCCGTACGGGGCTGCCGCACTTCCTCAATACCCATGCGACTCGCACTGGGGCCTTTCAAGGCAGCCTGTGATCACTGGCATGCGTGAATGTAGGCAGTTAGGATAGACATGATCGGATAAGTAGGAATGGTACTGTACTGACCTGAGTAAAGTCATTTTGAAGGCTGGTGTAGTTTTTGCTGTAATATTGTTTTTAAGCTGCCTTTCCATCTTTACAGTCAGCAATTTTAGGATGAAACTTGATGGCTTTTTAAGAGAATCTAGCTTGTAAGCTGTAAGGCTTTGTAGTGTATTCGATGGCATTCAAAGGTATTTAAGGACTGTTATTTATTGAATTATGGAGATAACAATGGAAAGATTTAAGAAATATTGAACATAGGCAAGCATCTGTGGTTGATTTGTGTCTGCTGAAGAGTGATTTGTCCTGTTTATTCACAGTGAACACCCTTTCAGAAATAAACGACCCAAAAATGATGCAAAATGTTATTTGTGACTGACTGCTGCCTCCTGTCTTTAGATTCGTCGTGCCAAGTCGCATCTCTTGTGGGGAAATGGGGAAGACCTGCTGCTTTAGTGTGTGTGTATACGCTCGAGACAGACTCCTTCCTTTCGGCACCTGGACCAATGGCGTGGTGCTGCGTACTGTGCATGGACCAATCAGAGGGGCCTACCCAATCTAACGTTGATGACCACTGCGTGACTATTGGTCGTAGAGGTCATCATAGAAGGGGAGGGCTGTATTTGTCATTCATCTTGATGTTTTATTATTATTATTTTTTTGTGTGTCCAGCTCCTCATTTTTTTACAGCTTTCCAAAGACTTTTCATTCTCTTATGACTTGCTGTTACTCCGTTGTTTAGCTCCATGAATGAAACTGGGATGTAAAATATATAAGTGCACACTATTAGGTTTGAACATGTTTATTCCAACCTGAGGGAGTAGGTTAAAAATGAAACTATTGTGTTTGCTGTATAAATGTTTGTTGGGGATTCACAGAACTGTATTGTGCATGCGAAACCATGAAACACCATCTCATGTTTCAGCTGTAAATCTATTCATCATGTGGGTCTCTGACACTGGAATTATCACAACATCAAAATGATAAACTTTGGACAACATCTGTATCAAAAAGACCCCTCCTGTCTGCTTGTTTTGACAAAGTTAACCAGCAGGTGGAGCATTTTCGCCTTTTAGTGTCTTAACTGCAGCAGTTACCTGTAGACAAGTCAAAGAGCTGAGGTCAGAGAGCTAAGCAGGACAAATGAGATCAAAGCATGACAGGGTTTCTTCATCCAGGTTAAGTCCTTTTGACCGGGATACACAGCTGGAAATGAGGGGATTTATCAAGAGGATATGAATGAGGTAGCATTGGGCAGCTACAAAGGCCATGTGTGAAAAGTGAACCAGTTCATAGAGGAGAAGGTGTGAATTAAATGCCTCTTTATTGAGGTCATTAGAGTATCACCTCACTGTTAGCTTGACCTTTGGTACTTAGCAGTGGAGCTCCAAGGCACCGGGGGCGGGAGGATTTGCTGCTGCCACAGTTCACCGGCTTTCATGAAGTGACACTAGTACCACTCTTCTAGACCGCTGACTCCTGTACTGTTCATGCAAGCTGCACCGAGTTTCTTTTACCTAACGGAGTCCTCCAGGTTGACTGGACTCGTGATCATATATGAAGCTGATTTATTGGCTCCTATGAGCAACAGGAGAGTAATATTTATGTGGACAGTCAAGCAATTAGAAAGCCTACTGTTGGATTGAACTGTTCCTCTGGACCCTTGGCTCTGCACAAAGGTTATCAGTGTTTGTGAGTAGCATGTAGCATGAGTAGCAACTATGACACTGGAAAAAGTAAGCATTGAGCTCAAGTTCACACTTGTTTCTTCATTTGTTTTGCAAAATGTGCCAATCATTTGCTTTTATGATAGCTATAAGAGGTGGCCTGTTGTGGTGGGCCCAATAAAATGTGTTATATTGTACTTTAACCAGTCTATTTCGCAGAAAAGACACACAGCTGTGTATCCCAGTCTGGACTTTGATATTGCCTCTTTAAAAGGAAGTAAGAAATAATCACCCTAACCCAACTTTATTTAGTTTAAAATTAGTCTCCCATGGTATGTTGAACTGTAACACTATTCCAGACTCTATAATGTAATGATAATAGAATATATTGCGAGACTACACTAGGAAGATTAAAATATAAAATAAAAAAGACTAGAGTATATTAAGTATATTCTAAAAGTAAACACCGTTTGTGATGTGATTTCCCTTTAGTGATAGGACATTTTTAAAGTGAACATTACAAATAAAAATAAGCATGAACATATTATAAAGTAAGGCATAAGAGTGTATTGTGTTTTAGTTGAAGTATATGGTTTCCACTGTCCTTTTGTTTCAGCTGCACATCTCGTACTGTTGCTTCCTGTTCAGGCTATATGTGCCATGTCACGATTATATACAGCCAAAGCATACTATAACGGCGGCTTAATATATTTACAAAAGGTGATTTAGGCCAGAAGTCGAGACAGTTACTTCCTCTTTACAGTAATGCAACGAACCATGTGGCAGAGCCGCGCTTTCTGCTGTACAGTACGGGCTTTTCTTTGTGTCGTAAAGGACAAAAGCAGGTGCAGCACGGCGCTGGGGAAGGCGGACCAATGGGAGGAGCCGCTGCCCAAGTTGGCACTCAGCGGCCACGCTGATTGGTTAAGACGTATATGTAGGCGTGGTCTCAGTCATGGAATATAAAACCTCCCGGCACTTTACTTTCAGTGGCTAAGAAGAAGCAACTAGTTTGGATGCGACCCGGAGGAGCTCTCGCAGCGTGAATCATAGTTGTCATCAGGTTGCTACAACTTTGAGCGAAGGTCATAACACGGGAGGGAAACTGCGCCATAATATAGTGCCATTTTTGTTTTACTGATGCTGGGACGTTGTTAAGCGCTTAGTATATTCTCAGCGTGCCTCCGGTCTTCTGCCCGGCTGACCAATGCTTCTGCATCAGTTCATGAACGGAGCCCTGGAAGTCATGCATCCCACAACGCTTCAGAAAGACACTACTTTTACCAAAATCTTTGTCGGCGGGCTGCCCTACCACACAAACGATGCCTCACTGAGAAAATACTTCGAGGCCTTTGGGGACATTGACGAGGCTGTGGTGATAACGGACAGACAGACCGGTAAATCCAGAGGATACGGCTTTGTGAGTACAAACAAGAGAGCCGTGCACCATAATAGCCACCGTGCGACCAACACGTAGCTCTCATTCACAACTTTTAACAGCATCAAACCACACAATAAGTCACTTGTATGCTATAATTTCCTCATAAAGCTAAGTTCCTGAAGAGTGTCATCAAAACATGCTTGTTTTCAGTGTCTGCATAACACTTGCTTGCATTGTATGTGTTGGTGTCTCTCCCCCTCTCTTCATATGGGAATTTATATGAATAAATATCCATTCTCATTATATCTACTGTGTGTAGTCATTCAGATGCATGTCAAAGGCAATCCTCCACTGGAGCTTACTGGAATAATTGCACAGCATCTCTGTTTTTTCTCTCTCTCCTGGCTGGCTGTTATTTTAGTTTAATGAGGATGAGGGATCACACAAGTTGATGGGTAACTAAGAAGATTATATTTCAACATATGTCTCATGTCCACCCCCCAAATCCCCACCCCCATGGAGTCCCCCCTTATTCACCCATGAGCAGCCCCAGCTTATGGCTTTGTGTGTGTGTGTGTGTGTGTGGCAGTGTGCACTCCTTGCTTGCTTTATATGGTTATTTGGAGCAGTGGGAAGGATGACCTTGCACACCCTGCCCTCCTTTTGTCAAGGACCAGAGCAGTCGGCCGTAGCACATGATTTGCATCACATCTTGGCTGCTGAGAGAGAAAATTCCCACATCAACAAATTGGCTCTCTACAAATGTGTGATACATTTCCCCTTTGATCTCATCTTTTAGAATCCGTGTGGACAGTCCAAGCCGTAGAAAATACTTTGAAGTTAAAATATAAACTGAGCTGTATCAAGTCCTCCATTGTGAGGTGGAAAAAGCGCTGTTTACCGCCACATTAATCATCAAGCCTTGGTTGCTTTGAATCAGATTAATAATGTCTAATTTAAACCTACAATAATGGGTGACTTATCCTGTTCAAGGCACACAAAGATGGTTATTCTCTCTCTGACACAAAGAACAGAACAGCACAAGAAATGCAAATATTTACCAGAAGCTTAAAAAGACACATCAGCATGAATGCACTGTCAGGCCAAAGAAGGAATGGAAAACTGTTATGTGTGCATGTTTACTTCTAAAGGGGGAATTGTAAGACAATTGCTGTGGGTGTTTACATATCAGCTCCCAGAGGAAAGCTGTCCTGTGAGTCGAGCTGGTATCTAACGGCTGTGTGTCGAGGCTGGTGTTTCAGGTTAAACTGGCTCCGGGCGACACGGGTGCTGCCCGGAACAAGACGAGCGCAGCCGTGCCAGATCAGCACTTCATACTTTTTGTGTGCCATGAGGCAACCTGCTTATTCTGAGCGCTTCAGTTGGAGAGGTAGCTGGCAGCAGGAGGGGATGGAGGGAGGCGCCCAAAAGCTGAGCGCACCTTTTTTCTAAACACACTTTAGAGGTGGATTAGTAGAAACCCCCCCCCCCCACACACACAGCAAGGCTCTTCACAGTGTAAACACAGCCTTGTTCCTTCCTGTGTGTTCACAACACAGGCCCTGGAGTAGGCTTTGTTCCGGATCCTTCCACAATGAAGAGGCATACTGCTTTAAAAAAAAAAAAGTGTTTTAACCGTCCTCTTAAACAATGCAAGCCATGGCCTACATTCACTGCTCGGTCCACACAGCGAGGTGGCTGAACCCTCTGAGTTGGCAAAATGTGGCAATCAAAACAGAAGGACTCGTCTAATGCCAGGAGGGAGAGAGGAGGGGTGGACTAATACAATCTCCTTAATATTTTGTTCCTAATTGGATAAGCTCCTTGTTGCTCTTCCCAGAACCATATTTCAGCAGGTCTGCCTGTGGCTGAGTGGCACTGCTGCTGTGGGCAGTTTTCAAAGCTTATCATTGTGCTTTGTTTGTAGTTTTCTTCAAAGAAACAGAATCTCAACAGTTGAAAGCCTGTGGGGGTGGATTTTATGATAAGCCTAACAGACCAAGTCACGTTTTATGCATTTCAAGTGCTTTTTGGTTTTGTTTTGCTGGAATAGTTAATGTGTCACTGCCGTCTGACCGTTTAACCAGACAATGATTTTGTTCTTGAGAGACTTTTGTTGACGAGTCCGAGTCTGTTACCAGGTGACGATGACGGACCGAGGAGCAGCAGAGAGGGCCTGCAAGGATCCCAACCCAATAATTGATGGCAGGAAGGCCAATGTGAACCTGGCCTACCTGGGTGCCAAACCCCGCAGCATACAGACAGGTGAGATATAATGTTAGGGCTCTTTTAAACTAACCATGGAATAGAGTTCATACAACGTCTTGACAGTTAAATGCTTAATTTTAACAGTTATATTTTCAAGGTCAGGAATATGCTTGAATCTGAACACACTCCTTGTAAATGTTTGGTGTTTCATCGACACGATCACTTATGGAAACCAAAAATCTTTATAATACTTGACATTAAAGGATCCCATCGTTCCCCGTTTGTGGACTTGCACTCTCTGGTTCCCAAGCCAAGTCCCTACAGACTAAAGACTGCCGTCCCACGTGGCACATAATCTCCATATGCAGCATATTTTATTTTTACATACTAAATAACTTTCGGTTTTCCGAATGCACACATGCTTTACTGTTGCTTATTGCACATTTGTAACTGTTGTTCCATTTGTGGTAGGTTTGAAAACAGGCATTGCCTCTGTCTCTCCGTGCCCTCTGTGTATTGTTCTCCTCCTCTGTAAATGCAAATGTGTGTGTCTGACAGCCGGCCTCCTATCTTCCAGGCATATCCATCGGAGTGCAGCCCATTCACCCAGCACTCATCCAGAGGCAGTATGGGTAAGTGAGCGGGAGTGGGCGATGTTGTATTTTACTCTGTGGGATGCCACTAGGCTACCATTTCTTTGACAAACAGGGCCTCTGGAAAGTACATGTCAGTTTCTGTGTCCACATGCAACTCCAAAAGTAGTCTATTGGTATATTTGAGTTTTGTAGGGCTGGGTGATGTTTCGCATATCTGTGGTAATAGAAGGGCATTCCAGAGGTGAATGTGTGACTCACTTGTGGACTTGTGTCAGGAGCCCCTTGGCTCGTGTTGTACCTGCCTGAGCGGGCCCTTTCACTGAGAGGGCCTCCGACAAGTGGCTCTGTTGTAGAAACAGCCTGGATAGCGCCTCGGAGCCTTGCTCTGCTGGGCAGCTAATGAGCAGCTCTCCGATATCATCCCTCATCACCGTCCATATTTTACACACAACTTCAGATCTGTCTGGAAGATGACAATAACACGAGAAGTCAAGTTAACTTTACACACTGGTTTTGTGTACAGGTTTTGCCACAAAGTGCTTATAGAAATACAAACTAATAAATGGCAGTTTTGCTATGTAAAGATATGACTTGTGCTGAAACGAATTTGCTGGTTCTAGCTTTAATTAAAGGATTGTTTTCCTATATTTTTTTTTGAATAATTATTATTATTATAATTATTGTTTATATTTAATTATTGAAGTATTAAGACCTTTGGGTTGGGGGGGGACCAGTTCACTGTGGGCATTTTCCAGTTTTCTGATGTTATAAAGACTAAATGATTGATCTATCAATTGAAAGAAAGAAAAGATGGACAGATAATCTATAATGAAATCATAAGCCGCAGCACAAAATATATTTTCAGGGTAGAGCTGAAACATTAAGTCGATCAATGGAAAATGAACGGGCAACTATTCTGATAATCGCTAACTGTTTGAGCTATTTTCATGACAAAATGTAAATGACAGTCACTGGATCTAGTTCGGGCAAAACAAGCTGGATGGTGAAGCTTGCACTCTGGGAAATTGTTAGGTCAATTTTTCTGACATTTCATGAATTAAATGTTCAATAAATTCCTCAAACATAACTAGCATATTCATTTACAATGAAATAATCAGTAGCTGTAGTGCTAACCAGTATATGACTGCAGAGCATGTGAGAGCTTAACAGCTTCAAGGAAATCCACAGGGACAAAAGAAGAAACTTTTGGAGGTTGATGAACTCAAAGACATTGGAGAAATGTATATCCGTCTCTGTAAGATCTTATTGGGTCTGAATGATGGCTCTCTGACTCCACTGGGAACATGTCCCATCGTGTTCCAAGACCGTCGGAGGAAAGTCCCTCCAATGTCCACAGTCTTGCTGCCATAGTGAGCATGGCTGGCACCGAAACCCTGAGGGTTTAAAATGTGGAGCACAGTGCTGCTTTGAGGCATGTGTCTGACAGGTGCTGGCTCATATTACAGCCCGTTACACGCCCTTAATCTCCCGTGACCACCACCACCACCACCCCAGAGAGGCGCACGTAGCACCTGTCCGCCCGCCTCTGTATGTCGGGTGACAGACGCAGGCCTCCCTAAGATGCAGAGCGTACAAGTGGCTTTTCTTTCAACCTCTTCTCCCTCCCCCCCAACCCCCTTGACAACATATGGTGCGAGGACATGATCTGAAGTAGGATTTGAACAGTGCTGGAGCGTTGCGTGCGTGCTTGTGTGCGTGCGTGTGTGTGTAATAGCTGTGCTCAGCAGATGCTGTGGACTGTGAGGGCCAGAGGGGGTCACTGAGGCCAGGAACATAGTTTTGATGGGGAGGGGAGGAGTTGACAGAGTGCCTGCAGATTCATCTCCTCTCATGCATCACCTCTTCCACTCTGTAGTCCTATGTATCCCTTTATTCCTTGTTTTTTTTACTTGCATTTCTCCAATTGCAGTGCTGCCACTACCAGTGTGTCAAATGGAGACTCTGAAAACTGACACCTGTGAGACTGGGAAGGAGAAGGCAGGGGGATGGGGTTAAAGAGGAGATTTGAGGGGGGAGGGTATGTGGGGGTGTATTCTGGGACTTGATGCTTAATGAGGCAGTCTGCTCCCTAGGAAACTCACCTCTCCAGGTGCTAAACAAAACACCTTTTTATTTATTTTTTTCCCCTCCTGCTGTCAAAGAATATTCACAATCAAGCAAAGAGGAAAGGAACATCAAGTCACCTTACAAGTATTGTAAGGTGTTGTTTAATCTCCCCCCACCCCCCACGCTCAGTCCAGTCCAGTCCTGTCTGTTTTCACACTTTGTGTTGCAGTGAGTCATGCGCCGAAGGTCATTTGTGTTTATCGTGTAGAAATATTTAGCTGCTCGGCGTGATTATCGCCGAGGCTTTTCACATTGGCTCATTATGCTGCCTCAGTGATGATGATTACTCCGGCCTGTATTTGTAATGTATATGGGCATCAAATGTTTTCTGGTGTCTCCGTCTGACTGACGCCATGTCAAACGCATACAGACTGGCGGTCAGCACAAAACCAGCTGACCTATGATCTTCTGGCCGTCATCCACATTCCCCTGCCACTGCCCCACAATACACTTGGCATCTGGCATCTCTGTGACCCCGGGAGCTCGCTACTGTCCCCAACTTGCCTTGGTCCCCGTCCCTCTTTTCTCTTTTTAGATAGAAGCTAAAATGTCCATCTCTTTGAGCACACCAGAGATATAATACAGGAGGGCTTTGTCTATATTTAACCCCCTTCAGGCTTACATTATTTACATTATTTTCTATTCCACTTTACCTCAACAAGGTCACTTGATTTTTAAGCCTAGATTAAGGCAAACGGCCTTAGGTGACACGCTGCCAAGGCCATGGTGAAGGCAGGCTCATTTTACATGATGCCCCACAGCATTAATGTATGGGCATCTCTGAAAGCTGTGAGAGTGAATACCTCTTTGTCCGTAGCTCAATAGCACTGTGGGAAAAGTGTAGATTGGGCTCGTGGGTGGATAGGGGTTACCTTTATTTGCTAATGCTAACTTGTTATGTGCCACTGTTATCTTGTTTTATGTCTCTCACACTTTTCCCCTTCACTCGCCAGATGTCTCAGTGAGCTTCTGTAACTTGTTTCTATCAAGCTGATTCTATCAAATTTCTGATTCCTGAACTTTGTTATCGGTATCTTTCTGATACTGGTTTTGGAACAAATCTAGGTACCATCAGTCCGGCTTTTGATATTTTTATCATAGGTGGGGTTTTCTTTGTTGTTCTGAATTTCGGGACTCTTAATGTTTAACGGTGAGATTACACATTTCTGTAACCCCAATGCTTCTTGATCACATCTCTGTATTGACTTGGACCTTAATGTTATTCCTATCCAACCTTCTGCCACTGTTGCTCTGTGCTGCCAGCTGACCACCAGTGTACCAGCAGAGGATCAGAAGATGCCCACAGTGCAGGACTAGTCCAGAGGAGGGGTTTGACAGAAAATGTCTGCCTGCCCTCCCCATCCCTCCTCCCTCCATCAGCCAGCCCCTCTCCAAGGTGCCAGTGATGGCTTGAGAGTGCAGTGCGGTGTGCTGTGATGGATTGGAGTGCCTTTTTAAAAAAAAAAAAAAAAAAAAATCTTTTCTCTTTTGTGTGATTATGAGCTGAAGAGGTTTTGCTGATTGCGGTGTGACTCTTTCCCTATTATTATGGCATGGTTTGGGGTTTGCAGTTGTAACTGGTGTGTGGGTGGCTGGGTAGACGAGAGGGAGCGTGCGCGCGCGTGTGTGTGAATGCATGCTTCCATCTTTTGCTGTTTTAACTTCACGACTGCCTCTCATTACTGATCCTCTTCTCCTGGATTGATTTGTATAAGAAAAAAAAGCTCAGACTGAAATTTAAATATGGTCCATGAAGGGATGATTTTAATCTGTTTGGAGATGCAGCCGAGGAGCGTACGTCAAAGTGACATTTGTTGTGACCATCTTGTCTTTGTCTTGGGGTGTGTGTCCCAAGAGCGTAGTATCAAAGAAAGATATTTTTTATTTTATTTAATTTTTTTTAATGTAGGAGGAGGGGCTTTTCTACTTTCCGCCACAACCATCCCTCCCTGTAGACGACAAACCCAGGAGAGATACTGACTGACTAAAGTAGACCCCTAAAGCCCTCTCCCCTTCTTTTTTCCTCCACTGATAAAGTGGCAAAGACAGAGAGGAGAGACGGCACAGTCCCCAGACCCCATGGCTCTAATAAGCTACTGTACATGTGAGAGCTGGCCCGGCAGAACCAGGCACCCAAACCTGATGAGCTCCCCCGCCACCATCTCCTCCCCCAGCTAGCATCACCTGGGATAGTCTGCATGCAATTTTCACACCAAGTGAGAACTAGGAGACTTCTGCCTTCATGTTACTTCCCTTTTTTTTTTTTTTTGTCTGCGTGCGTGCGTGTGCGTGTTCAGCGAGTGAAGAGCAGCAGCTGTTAAAACACTCTGTTGATGCCTGAGCTTGAAAACCTGCCAGTAACGGCTGACTCTGTCATTCACCCCTCACACCCCCTCCCGTCTACCTCAGGAGGCCCTACCTAACCGGTTTTGTAGGTTTCACTAACCGACACAGACTGAGGGTTGAGTCACCTTCGCCTCCTAACCTTCTCTGCCTCTCGTCCATGTAGTCTTTAATAACAGTGGATATCTGTGTGAGAACTCAAAGTTCTGAACATCAACAGAGTATATATTGCCATGGTGCTCGCCATTTGGGAGCAATGTAAACAATGGAAGCCAGACCCTCAGATTTCTCTGCTCTGGTGCTTCAGCCCCCCTGTCTAATACCCCCCCCCCTCTCTCTCTTTGTGTCTGTGTACAGGTTGGCCCAGCCATACATCTACCCACAAGCGTATGTGCAGCCCAGCCTGGTGCTGCCCTCTCAGGTTTCCTCCTCCGTAAGCAGCAGCCCCTACATGGACTACAGCGCAGCCTACACCCAGTACGCCCAGGCGGCCTTTGAGCAGCAGTACCCGTACGCCGCCTCTCCAGCCAGCTTCCTGGGCTACAGCTACGCCACCAGTCCCACTGCCAGCGCCGGTCCGGCCGCTGCTGCCACAGCACCAGCCACCGTCCACCCCACCCTCCCTTCCGCTGCCGGCCCGGGCCAGGCCTTCCTGCACTACGCCCCGCAGCAGCACATCCAGCCGGACCGCATGCAGTGAGCCTGTGAAGGAAGCTGGACGAGGGAGTAGTGGACGCGGACCTTTTTGGACAGATGATGATCCTGCAGGTGACCCAGCTATCATCAGCAGTGGCTTTCAGGAAAAACAGGGGTGGGACTATTGCACTATACGATCAGGAATGAGCCGTTTGGTAAAGGGTTGGAGGACTGTCAAGGTTCAGGTTGGGAAGCTAGACAGCATAAAGTATGTGGTCGCTACCAAGGGCTTCCAGAAGCTGACACTTCATTTTTTTATTATTATTATATTATTATTATTATTATTATTATTATTATTTTTATTGTCCTTTATTATTGTATTAATGTCAATGTTTGTTTGTATGCCATTATTATCAATGTTATCATGTTTTCTGACTCAATCAGTGGAAGTTCTGTGTCCATGGTACATATTGATGATGGGAGAGCTGTCACACCTCTTTCCTCCCGACCCCAGAGTATCTGTGGCGGATATGAAGGGCACTGCTGCTTTAGGACACTCCGGGACAGTCAGATGTGGGGTGCAGGGGGAAGGCATACAGCCAGCCTCTCTGTGGTCCCATCCTGGTGCCATCCACAGTGAGGGTAGAACACTGACTGCCCCATGAACAAAACCTCCAGCGTTTAGCTCCACGACACAGGAGGACAACGAGAGATTTCACCTCAAGGACAAAACGGAAAGAACGTTTCAGTATATAAACAGTGGGAGCTCCATTGTTTTTGAGACTGATGTCAGGACTACACTATTTTTTTTATTTTTTATTATTATTCTTATTAATTAAAGAGGCCTTAATAAAAGAGAAATTCCTTTTTTGAATCTCCTGATTTTTTTTAATTTTTTTTTATTAAGTGCTCCCCCCACCACAGAACCATGTGCAGAGAGTTTGTAATGGACCTTTCAGCAGTCAGTCACAGTAATCTGGCTTGCTTGGGTCTTGATCATTTCAAATGGATGTAGATAATCGCATGCAGTATGTGGGCGGTGGGGAGCAGGAGCGCTGTGTATCGTTGTTGAAAGGTAGCCGACACTGAGCTCAAACACCAGTGCGTTTCGTTTTCTCACTGAGATTGTTGCTCTCAAAAGGACATTCATGTACAGCAATTTCAAATGTTTTCAGTCATAAAGTACATTTACAATATTTATATGTAGGTATTTATATGAGGTACTAAGTTCAAATAGCTTCTTTGTTTTGTTACTATGACTCTAGTTGGCACTGATATCATTTAACCTGCAGATCCACAGGTGTCGTATTCATTTAGATTGTTGTCCTGTCACCATGTCTGTGGATTTGTGTGCACGGCGACTACAGTAGAAGCTCTTTTGTAGATCCTTGGCCGGTTGCATCAGAAATTCTCTAGATTTTTTTCAATAAACATGTCTTTTACAGTCCCTTCAAAGAAGCCATACCAAAAAAAAAAACTGAAATAAAGACTTTGTACTTAAAGATGCCTCTTGAATTCTTCTTTGTTTAAATAAAAGTCAAAAAGGGAACCATAATCCTGTCACCGATAGCGTTCAAAATGCCACCAATTGAGTTATTTGTGTTTACAGTATGTTATTGCAGTGTCACTGCACTCAGAACAAAACTGAACGGCAGATCCTGCTGTGATGACACTGTGAAAACCCTGTGGGGTGACAGGGTTCAGTTATGTGTGTGTGTGTGCGCGTGTTATCAAGGCTGTGTGCTGTTAGATCCTGTACAAGGAGAGAGCAGAGAGGAGTAGGGGGTGGGGCAAGAGGCCCAGACTTATCAAGCCACAGCACCACCACCTGCCAGGGGTGCTGGGTGTTCCCTCGGCCAACACACTTGCGTTCCTTTTTTTCTCAGAGTTTTGTAATTGATCAAAAAGTGGTTTTGAAGTAACAGGTTTTTTTTTGTTGATGTTTCCCAGCAGTGTCTCTACATGTTTGAGCTTACATCAGCTACTTTAAAACATGTGTCACTTCTAAACCTCACTTAGGCCTGGGGAACAAATCGCAGGCATGGTTATAGGAAACAAAAACTCATCCATTATATTTTTGTTCTTACTCAGGGTGTAATCTACCCACCCAGTAATGATTTACCATACAAGAGTTCAATAGACGTTTTTGTGATGCTATGTTTTTTTAAAAATCCATTCAGACCTCATTTACTCATGAAATGTTCCACTTACCTGTAATTATGTGGACACCCATGTCGGTGAGTTTCACTTCACAAGATTGTCTGTATTCTGATCCCTCATGGTTAGGTATTTCTTTTGGTGTCCCAAGTTTGTGAAAGGGGTACTCCTGCAATTTGGTATTGTACTCTATGATGATTGGGGACATGCAAGAGGCAGATACAAGCAAGACTACAGACATATTAGCTGCTCTGTGAGGCACAGTAGTGCTTTGAGCTAAATGCTAACATAACATTATAGTAACATGCTGATGTTTAGGTACAATTTTGACCATGCTCACCATCACAAGTTAGCCTGTTAGCATGCTAACATTTGCTAATTATCACTAAAGACAAAGATAGCTAAGGCTGATGAGAATTCAATTAGTTACCTTCACAAAGGCGCTAATGTTTCAGTTCAGTGTGTAAGTCTATTTGTCAGCAGGATTCCTGAAAAAAACAAACAGATTTTCATGAAACTTGGTGGAGGAGTGTAGCATGGGCCAAGGAAGACCCCATTACATTTTAGAGTGGATTCAACTCACGGGGCAGATGCACAATTTTTCACTTTCGTTAACATTGGCATAGAGCATATTGCCATGGCGAAGGTCTGAGCTCTCCGAGACCCTTTATAGTTTTGCAGTTATTTGTTGATAAACATCCACCTGAAAGTCACTGGATCACCAGTCATTTCAATTCCAATTCGATTTCGGTTTGGACCAAATTGGTGGGTTGACTTACCAAGAGGCTGACGTTAACTTGGCTAGCTAGAATGGTCAAAATGAAAGCAGCAGAGGCTGAGATGTCCTGCCACGTGTGCCACACTTACATGATGTGAGAAGGATTGTAAAGATCCCAATGTTCACAACTTGTGAGCGTTTGTGGCATGGACAACTCAGAACAAGGTTATTTTCAATTATAACATGAGAATAGAATTAGTCAATGTTATGGATCAAAAAAATACACTACCCCATTTCCCATAATGCAAATTGATGTTGTCTTTTGTTGGATCATCCTTGCCTGGTAAATGCCCACGTCTTTTAAACTCCGCTCCGTCAGTTTGTCAGTTTTTACTTTCTCTTACCTAACCTTACAAATCTCCAAGACTTCATCAGGGTTTTTTTCAGAAATTTCCTCCAGACCCACAGAAGACAGTTTTTTACAGGTTGAGTGAGTGTGATGAGTAAACTGACTTTGATATGTGTTCCTTAAACAGATTCAGCTTTTTGTTTTTCAGTGATGACAGCCCAGTGTTTTGTGTACAGGAGCTGTGTCTAGGAACAAGACAGGAAGTATAAGTAAAAGAGAAGGCTTGATAGAAGCCACGCCAGTGTGTTGTGACAAGTTGCACTTTTTATAGCTGAATCATGTCACAGACTTTTAAACACACTTGCGTTCAACAGAATTCATGTCCTTGCTGTTGCTGTGTTTACTGGTTGTTACTGTAGTGAGGCGGCTCTGGTCCCCCTCTCTTCTCTTCATTTTTTGTCACTGTTTATCTTTCACTATCTCACCTCCCTGTTCTCCGTTTGTGATCACACATTTATTTAGTTAACTTTTCTGCTTGTCATTTGTGTTCTTTTTATTTTCCCTAATATGCATTGTTGTCTTCCCAACTGCAGCGCTTGTGGTCCTGTTTCTCCTCACATGTCACAGTTTCTCTCTCCCTCTCCTCCTCCTTGTCTTATCCCTCTCTTCTCTGTCTCTCTTTCTTGCGTTCTTCTTGTGAATCCCACCAGAGAAGAGCAGAAACAGAGCCGAGGTGTCAGCTTGATGAACGAGGTCGTACAGGCCCAGCAGACCTGCTGAGTCACCATAAGGCCTCTCTCTCAGTCTCACACTCTGTCTCTCTTTCACATGTACATGCAAAGTAGGTTCAGTCAAATCTCACTCACCACACGCTTCTCACTCTGTCGTGCAACTCTGACGTCAAGGGATTCCTCAGAACTGTTATAAAAACAGTATACCTTATCAGACCTCAGCTTAACTTTAATCACAACCAGACAAAGACACCGCTGGATTTCATGGTCCGAACCCCATGTCTGACAACTTTTATTTTGCCTGAGTAAAAAATGTATTCTAGTCTGTTTTCTCAACAGAAAAGTAGTCCAAATAATTACCCAGCTTGTTGTTTTTTTTAGCAAAAAACAACAAGCTTCTTCTTAAGTTTAGGTAATGTAATTGAGTCAAGTGATATTTTTGGATTTAGAACATATCATAACTATTCGATTGTATTTGTCCACAATCCTGAGCACTACATGTGACACTTTTATATACCCAGTTCTTTTTAACCTTTATGACGTACGTACTCTCTACCCAGATAGCAAAATATGAGTGAATCAACAGTGCTACCTATCATAGCTAGCTATCTTGATGGTAGCTGG
Source organism: Bovichtus variegatus (assembly GCA_943593645.1). Lineage (NCBI taxonomy): Eukaryota > Metazoa > Chordata > Actinopteri > Perciformes > Bovichtidae > Bovichtus > Bovichtus variegatus. Next base: position 8,212,193 of record CALSCE010010661.1, read on the forward strand.
CTAAATATTATTGCCCGATAAACTGTAGTTACAGAAGCTGGTTGGCTAACTTGATGATTTCAGCTACAAAGTCAGGCATTGAAATAATTAGTGTTCACTTTAAAAATGTGCCCCTAAATTTAAATAAATCTGATTATATGATATAATTAATGCTACATAATTTTAAGAGCATGCTACAAATACACTCAACTCATGGTAATAATTGTGTTTGAAAATATAATTACGAATATAATTAATACTTTTTCTGTATGCCTATACATACATACATACATACATACATAACAAATACTGTGCTACTATTAAACAACATGTGTTATTTTAGGCTTAATTGACAAAACTACAATATTAAAATAAATATGCTTTGGGCCTCAATTTAGTTTTGGCTTTCTGTTTGACTATATGCTTGCTGTATTTACAGAAAGCAATTGTAACAGCATGATTAATCATATCTAAGCAAAGCGTAATACCATTTAATTTATGAGCTACATAAATTTAAAATTATATTTGACAGTTATGAGCACTCAGGGAGCCCCTCTTGTTTAATCTCCTTTGGAGGTTAATTCTTTGTAGAGAATCATAAATGGCATCCGATTTATGAGCTCCTTATTTTCTAATGGGCTACGATCATGCATTAACATTATTTCACGCAAATGCTACCTTATTAGAGCATTAGGCCCCTAAAACCCCAGCCATGCATTTCACACCTGACTGGCCTTGTCTCTAGATCCTGCTGTGTCTGTGTGGCTCGACAGAGTCCAGTCCCACATGGGTCTGTCTGGGCCTGGGGAGTGTTGGTGCCGAGGCGTCAGATAGGCGTCAGATACAGGCTATATTTACCCAGGCTCTTAGACGAAATGACCAGACCCCCGAAACCCATCACATGCTCGCTGTCATGGCCTTTTCCCCACGCCAATAACCCATTCAGATAACGTGGTCTAGTCTGGAGAGAGTCAGGTTTGAGAAGTACAGACAGTCAGTAGGTGGGTGAAGGGGAAAAGTAAAAGTCCCTGTTAGAACAGAGTGATGTGCAGGATGGTATAATAATGGCAACCAATGAAGAAGTGTGTGGTAATAATACCTGGTCAAAAACACTGCTGCATAGTCATTAGTTTTTATTTGGTGTGTTAACATTGTTTATTCATTAGCCCCCAAGCTAACTAGGAGACAAATTAGATTAACTGTAAGCAAGGTGAACTGGAGCTCAGCAGCTGATAGAACCAATGAAGAATGTTCACACCGTGGGGATACCTGTGCAATGCTGTGCTGTGATTAACCATGATCACAGCATGTGATGCAAGGAATGGCGTGGAAGGTATTGCTTACTTTGATGACGTGTTGGAGGTTTAAGATTTACCCAAACTACAATGTAGGAATGAAAGCAAAACTCCATAATGCAAATGCCATGTTACTCAAATGCTGCAAACCTGGACAAAAGGTTGTAGGATTAAGAGAAATGAGGAAATTAATAAAAGCAGTTCAACTGGATGCAAAGCTGCCAAAAACCTCCAACAAGCTGAGCAACTTCATCATTCAACTGAGTACCAAAAACTGCAGCTGGTTCAGCCAATAAGACTGGGCACACAGCAGTCACAGCAACACAGCAACAAGTCTTAAACCAGTAAACCTCTGTCTTCTATATAAAATTTCCCTTTGTCTGTACCAAAAAGAGCAGGGGTGAGTGCAGCAAAGAATTATGTCCCAGCCCTTTAAAGTGAAGCTATGTAAGATTTGCTGAACAGCAGGCATTGTGGGCACAGTTAAAGGTAAAGATAAATGCTAAAACATACAAAACAAAACAAGTAGGTTAAGTAGAAAAGAGACACAAATTCAGTTATCTGAAGTTTTGCTGACATTAGCCGCCATAAGCTACCACCTACTCCCTTATCAGGAAACAATACGTATTTGTCTTGAAAGTAATGATGTTACTAAAGCTAAAAAACTATTCATAAATGTATAGTATAATACAATAATGAATAGTTGTTTAGAGAAATTATCTCTCAAATACTGTACATACTGTATTGACCCTAATTGATGGTATCTTGATATTTTAGGGGGCGAGGAGCTTGGTAACTTGTGTAAGTCAATGAAAATCTTACTGGAAAGTGACTAGGAAAGTGTACAACCAGGGCTGTGGATTTAGATATTTATGGCTCAGTGTGAGTTTTCAGGGCTCTGGCAGAAACGAGTGCTTATCCAACAGCAGGCCTGTATCCTATCAGCTGCAGTGATGGCCCTACACGCCGCCCTCACACCTCCTGCTCCTTCTGGCACTTCTGCTGGGGCTGGTGATAATGAGATGAGCCAGGGGAGATAGCCACACACAGGACTGATACTTGTGGTATCATTATTATCAAAGGTAATGGGAGTGGAGAGGAATAAATTAGTTGGCGAGACAGAAAAGGCAGCTGGAACGGGTTGAGTACAGTGATTGAAGCCACCTTTGCAAGAATTGGTAGTTTTGCAATTTAGCGCCCCTACAGTTTCAGAGAGCAATTCATTTATACGCTGCTGTCGTAAATATGGACTTCTGAACGCCTACTTTTGTTATGATTACATTACTTATGATCATTAACTCGCGACAACTTTGGTAACACAGCCAAACATCAAGCAAGTTCAACAACACAAGACAAAGCAAGCCAGTTAATAATACTAACTAGTCAAACAGCAACAAGGCCAGCTCCGCATCTGTCTTGCAGCCTTTTATTCTCAAAGCTCTCACCAATGACTAAAGGCCGGCGGCCGCTTTCTTTTCTCCTATCACCTTCCTCTGATGATTTTGAAGCTGTTATTTTAAGGTAAAATAGTTGCATAATGTTGTTTTAAGTGTATCTCAATGAACTGGGCATCTGTGAATATGCAGGCTATAGTTTATGTATTAATCTGTGTATGTATGTTTAACTGTTTGTGAATTCATAAATGTGTCGGCCATTAGCACAGTATTGTAGTAGTTGTCTTCACTTCCCTCCAATCATCCAAGTGTCCAGCTCTGTAATGTGACCTGAGTTTGTCTCACTCAAGCAGAGCCTGGGGATCCATCAGAGCCGCGCTGTAATCACAAGCCCCCCACACTCCCCTCACCAACAACGGCCCCAATCCAACCCCCAACGGAAAGCGGAGCTGAGGCGCCACAGACGCTTTCAGTCTAACATCCTCTCCTCATGTCCATTTCACACCAGGCCACGTCTAGCGGTGTCGGCATGCACACATAGAAATGATTCCTCCCCCATCAAACGTGGAGCAGAGCTTTGCAGAGAAATTCTGTTTGTTCTGTATCATTCTGCACATGAGCAGCTAATGTAGCATGGGTAACACCCTGCACGGGGTGAGACAGAGCGAGAAGGGTCTAGCTGCAGAGCTGCAGGCTCTGACCCACCTCCCTTTTGGGTCCCGAACTTATTGAGGATCATCAGCATTCAATAACATGCGTTCATTAGTTTGAATAAGCAACACCACCTCCACTAATAACACCAAGGTAAACAATGTAACATTATTATTTCGATATAACTGTGAGTCAAGTAATGTAACTAAGCAGCAAATCACTTGTACTAACGTTTTGACTTTGGTAACGTTAGCTAGCTCTGCCAATGTCGTTTTCAAACAATCGTTAACGTTATTTGAAATGATTACATTAAGCTGCCGTTGGTGTGATAATGTTTTCTAACAGTATTAGCATAGCTAGCTAACGTTAGCTAACGTTGACCAGCTCATTAGGGTGGTACACGTTATGTGCAACTTAATGTTAAGTCACCTAACTTTATCAAGTTATATTAAAATATTAAGGTTGTATTGTTTACCTTGGTGTTATTGGTGGTAGTCCTGTGGCATGGACGTGATACAATGTATTAAATATACGGTCAGTAGGCTACTTTATTTAACGATATATTAACGATAAGCGTAATAGCCTTGAGCTCAGTACAAGAAAACAAGAGAGGAGATGCACTTTTAACTCAACGTTAAAAGTGCTAAATCTAAGGGTGAAGCTAGGTCAAAGCCCTGTTTATAATATCACATAATACAGAATAAATGCCTTGACCTTTGGTCACAATAATTATTCTGACATACTTGCTGTATGTGTGTGTGTTTGTAAGATGTTTAGCCCAGAGGGAGGTTTGTTGTTCCTGTGACACATTTCCTTATCTCTGGCCTACATGCTTGTACAAACCAGCGCCTCCAACTCGACCTCAAACCCTGCCAGCCGTTGTTGGGGGGTGAAAAAGAGGAGGAAGGGAGAAAAGGAACGAGGGAGGGGGGGGGTGAGGTTAACTACAACAGGATTAGCAAAGAAAGAGAAAAGCAGAGGCCCAGTGCCTGACAACTACTGACAGCTGAGCTTCCTCTCTCAGTGGGGCTTTCACAACCACAAACTGACACAGTCACACACACACACACACACACACATGCACAGAGATCGATTCACTTCAGCTGTACACATAGCAACTGAGTGGTCATGCACAAATTATACCCATTTTCTCTCTCATGCAGAGTTTGACATTGACTCTGTCAGACTGTGCTGTGGAGTTGTCTGTGTGGAAGAGGAGCTCTTATGTAATGCTGAGTGTGTAAGTCTGTATGTGTGTGATGTTATTCAGGTTTTCTTTGCTTGCCTTTTGGTGCACAGTCTCAGCTCAGACAGCCACGATGAAACCACTGTGTATGTTTGTGTGTGTGTTCAACATGTGTGTGTCTACAAGCGTCTCGCTGTGTGGCCACAAACACACACACACACCGCAGGGGACCGTAAGCAACAGGTGTAAAAGAGGATGTTAAAACACACAGTGAACCTTTTTCCCCTTTTGACTTCTGAACTTTTACTGTCACTGCTTGCATACGAGGACAGCTGTAAAAATGATACAGAGCGTAGCAAACATTATATCTGTGTCTCTGTGTGAATAAGAGCACTAAGTGACCTGCTTCTGCATCTCCTGTTGAAACACGTCTATCTGTGGTCTGTGTTAACCAGCACATGACCGGTTTATAACTTGTTGTTATTTAACGGCAGAAAGCAGCTGCTGACAACAGCAGAAAACAGAACAGGGCGTCACTGATAATTGCATTTTAGACGGACAGCAACAGTGTGTAGGATATGGGAGTAAATCACTTTAGTCACATACACTGATGACACAGCTGTTGGATTTGTTAAAGGGAAAATGTTCCACTTTTTATGTGGATGTCCAAATAGTATTGATGGTAAATGTAGTCGATTGAAACAATAAATTCCTCAGTGCGTGCTATATTGACCGAGTTCGCGGCTGCAAAATCAGTTGTTCTTCCTGCATCCAGCGCCTACAGTTGACGTGACAGTGAGCTGGATGCAAGGAAGAACTGCAGGCTTTTTAATCGTGGATTAACTAGTCCAGCCGAGGCAGCGTCAGAAGCTTGTGCGCAATGCACCCTGATACATGTTGGCACTGCAGGCACGGCTCTGCGAGTAAGGGAACTCAGCTTTCTCTGTCAATATTACAGTATCAATATTGAGAAATGTATGGCTTCAATCAACTACATTTACCATCAAAGCTGATTGGACACCCACATAAAAGGTAGTGGATTTTCCCTGGCAACTCAAAGCTACTGGTTAGCCTAGTTTAGCAAAAATACTAGAAGCGGGGAAACAGCTAGCTGTGTCCAAATGTAACAAAAATTCACGCGTTAACATGTTTTATGTCATTTGTCTAATCCAAACAAAAACCTAAGTTTAAAAACAACAAGTTGTGGTTTTACGAGTGGGATAATGTGCCGGAATATTTCTTTGCAGGAGCAGTGACTTGCTTACCTTGCACGGCAGCTGGATTGTCGCGATAAAACGAGAACACGCAAGAACAGGGGGATCACATATTACACAAAGATCCATCTTGTCAGGGTAGCCGGACCAATCCGGGGCCTGTGAGGAGCTAGCTGCAGCTACGGGCGTGGTTTGGATGTGTGTGACGTGACGCAGAGAGGAGACTGGTCATTCAAAACAACAATGGCGGCTCCTAGAGATGACTGGAGACTACTTCTCCAGTATTTTATTCAAGAAATAGTCTGGCATTGCTGCATTCACCACAGGAAAACTTGGTAGCGTTCATGTATTATTCAAAGATGATTCCTGATTACTCCCACTGCTGACCTTGTTGTCACATCATTTTAGCTCCTTCTCATAAGCTGAATTTTTTCTACAAGTGGTAATATTGGACTTTATTAAGATGTAACTGCCAGCAATGAAGGCTTCACAGCCATCTCGCCAGCTATATATATATATAAAAGGAACTACTTAAGTTGTTCTTTTCACTAAGCGGGAGATGTTGTAATTCCGCTATCGAAATATCTCCAAAAACCACAAAGTGTCGTAACAAACTGATAAATGAAAAATGATAATTGCATGTAATTTCCACCATCTCTCTCCTCTTAAGTGGATATGTTACCTTTAGACAGCCCCCCCAAGCTAACTGTTCCTGAATGTTTACAGTCTTTATGCTAAGCTAGGCTAACTGGCTGCTGGCTGCAGGTCATATTATATATTGTACATGAGAGTGGTATTGACTACTCCTTTAAGACAGAGCCAAATTTAGAAGACGGACTATAAATGAGAGGATTAGAGAAGTAAAAGAGCCAAAAAGGGGCATCTTTGGACAGAAGCTATTAGATTGTGTTGATATAAACTCAAATGTATAATCCATCCTTGGAGATATTTTTGGGCATTATTCATGTGTATCTTCTTTCCAAATCTCCTCCACTGTCTTGAACTCTCAGATCTTAAAGAGCCTGCCCCCATCACTCATTTCTCACATCATTTCTTTTTGGAGTTTTTCTCAAACCTCTCCTATTTAAGTATGTTCCTCCAAACATGATTTGCCCAGAAAAAAACCACTAAGCCCCCTGTCCTCTCTGTCATAAAACAACCTAACCTAGTGTGTTTGTGTGTGCGGCCGCGTGTGTGTTTCCATGCCCCAACAGTTATGTTCCCGATCCTGGAGGGAGTGATCCGCTCTCGGTACAGTGAGGAGGATAGTCCACCCGGATTCACCAGCAGCTCTTTATAAGGACAAGGGAAAAAAGGCTCTGCTGCCTCTATATTTAGATGGACTTTATTGAGCCTCTTGTCTTCTCTCTCTCTCCCCCCCACCCCTCCTCTTGTGCTGTTAGAAATCTCTCACCAAAGCCATGTGGGCGGCCGGCCCTCCTTTCCATCGCAGCGAGGGGAGAGTGAGCCTGATAATGATCTGGGTGATAATAACAGAGCGGAGGAAACGAAAGAGAGATGGGGAGAGGATGGAGGGAGGATGACAGAGAAGTGGTGGGTGGTGAGAGAAGTGTTTTTCATTGTATCTTCCTCGCTCCTCGATGACTATTATCCACAGTGCAGGCGATGTTCTCTCTCTGCCCTGCCATCCTACAGCTTGGAGGAAATCCCAGGAAAGGGGCATGTTATCCATCCAGCCCCCTGCTGTTCCACAACCACTGGATGGGTCTCTTCCAGTCCCATTGCTCCAAGCTGAAGTAGCAGACAATGTTGCATTAAATCTGTGGGGAAATATGAGCATATAGATCCATACATAGTCCTCTTATAGGTCCCCTCTACATACCTCGGCTATCTGGCATTATCTCCAAAGAGAAGCATATTTCTCAAGAGCTTTGACCTCTGCTTTCCAAATTTAAAGCCAATGACAAACAGCGCTATAAGACTCTTATCCGCCTATCTCTCACTTTCTTATCTTACTTATTGCCTGGTAATTCTAACAAAGTATAGTCAAACACTAATGGCACCTTGTCAGCTCTCAGGAGACTTGCTATAGAGGGGAAAAAGAGAAAAAGCTTTTGCGTGTATTAGCATCAGATGGGGGCTAATGGACTTGGCATGACTTGAGCCTTTACAAAGTAAAGACTCATAAAACCTTTAGCAAACATGGGCTGAGAATTGCTCTTCTGAGTATTAACAACTTATTATGACTTATGTTGTAGATCTTGGATGTAACAGTCATGCTCGTCTACAACAATGCTAGCAGCTCTGTGAGGCTGCACTTAATTAGCTTTAAGTTACATTAATGAATGACAACATACTTACATTGACAATGCTAACATACTGATGTTTAGGAGCTGTAACTTCAACTATGGTCACCATCTTAGTTTAGCATGTAAGCACGCGAACACTTGCTAATAAGCACTAAATACAAAGTCCAGCTGAGGCTGATAGGTATGTCATTAGGTTTGTATTGCCATTAGATTGGACAAATTCTGACCTGATAATGGCACTAGAGGAAAAATCAGGGAATCACAAAACTCATGAGGTGTCCTGAAGGGGAACATGAATGTTTACAACATTTCCTGGCAATCCATCTAATAGGCTTTTCACACTGCATATTCTTGACCCCAGGATAATTTATCCCATTTTCAAATACACTTTGTTAACCCAAGCCCTATCTCACACTGGCAACTTTCAGCCCTGTGTTTAGTCCATTTTCAGGGGATAATCTTGCAAACTTGAGGCTAAAAAAACCCTGGGCTAAAGTCGGGGTTGGCCCACTTTGGAATGTGACAGGATTGTGTCAGTGTAAAAGCTTTCTTAGCCACAGGCTAACAGCTCATTTAGCCTGGGGCTAGGTGAAGTGTAAAAAATTGTTAGTCACAATATTTAACTCAACCACAAATGACAACCTGTCGCTAGTGGAAAAGTCAGGGGATCAACAATTAAGATACATTGTTCAGGAATCACGTAAAACATTTGTGCCAATCCATCTACAGGATGTTTAGATATTTCACAGGATATGTGACCACTTTGACCTACTGGTGGTGGAAGATGAATAGTCTTTTACAAAACTTGCATGGCAACTAATCCAATAGTTGTTGAGATATTTCCGTCAGGTCCAAAACCTTTGGTCCAACCGTCAAACCCACATTGCTATTCATAAAGCCATGCTACTAGCATGACTTATAATGCCCTTACAACTTAAAGAGTACACTTGTCTCACTGTTTGATGCCTTTAATAGTGTAGGTGAATTGCCAGTCTGTGGCTGATTGTGCTTATCTTGTACAAACTACCCTGGAGGCATGGCAGGCTGGAATGAGACTTAAGAATCTTTATCTTCACCTCACCGATGAGCAAAGCCCGAGAGGGGAGGCTGAACGAGACAAAAAGATTTGCATATGAGCTGCCAAATTCAGAAGTTCCACAAGAAAAGCATCAACTGCCATGCAAAAGAGAAGCAAATGAGATTCAAAACAGACCAGGGTAGTGTTTTTGTGTTATACTATATGAGACTATCACCATGCAGTCGTTTGTGCCGACTACAGCCTAAAAGGTCTCTCAAGTTTTACCACAGCAGCCCTCTTGGGAAGGACAAGCCATGACATCAGAATAGTGGAAGCAGCGTTAAAGACAATAGTTCTCTGTGCAGGAGCAGAGGCGCGGCGTGGCCTGGCTGGACAGAGGGTCTTCTCAGTGGAGCAGCCAGCCTCAGCAGCTGTCTCAACCTCTGTCTGTATCTCTGTCACACACACAATTTCAATTCAGCATGAAAGCTGACATAGCATTAGGACAAAGGATTGACAGATTTATGTTAAATCCCTTCACTTCTATGGATCTGTGTGTGCGTGTGTGTGTGTGTGTGTGTGCGTGTGCGTGTGTGTGTGCGTGTGTGTGCGTGCGTGTGTGTGCGTGTGTGTGTGTGTCGGCCTCCACCCAGGCTCAGTTCCAGCTCAGGAACGCACGGACGGAGGTGGAGTAGGAGGAGAGCCCCGGAGAAAGAAACATACAATTGTACAAACTGGCAAAAACAAAGAGCCGATGGACAGACAGAAAGGCCCCCACTGACATGTCTGGGGTGATAGGAGCATAGATAAGTGTGTGTGCGTCTGTGTGTGTGTGTGTGTGTGTGTGTGTGTGTGTGTGTAAACACATAACATGCAGCCTGCCCACATGATAGCACTGTATTTAAACTCCATTTGTCTCCTTGTAATTGCCTGAGGAGATACAGAAAAAAAAAAAAAGGTTCCAGACATCTTGTGCCGGAGTGCTGAAGTTCAAGTTATTTACCCAGACCCTCCAGTTGAGAGCCCTCTACTTAAACAGCCGTAAGGGTTTACAGGTCATGACAGAGAGGAGTGAAGAAGCTCACCACGTAGCTGAATTTCACATGGGGAGAGGAGAGAGACCTACGTGACGGAGTGGAGCTGACGCTGAAGTTAGAGATCCCTCGGGGAGGGGACACACCACCTGGGTTTGTCAAAAAGAGTCTCTTCAAAAACAGCTCAATACGAGATGTGCAAACAGCGGACGAGCATCATTGAGCATGTGTGATCAGTGTGTATTAACACAAAACCCACCTGCCCTTCAGTTTAGGTCTAATGACAACAACTGCAACAAAAGGCCCGTGTGATACGCCCAGCCTCGAGGGGCCGCCACAGCTATTTATTCAACCTCCCATTCACCTGTGAGGAGGATTCAATAGGTCTGTATGTTATTAAAAGCTTTCATACACATGGGCCGATGGCATTATGAATTTGCGTGGAGTACACCGACCTAAACTAAGGGGGGTTTTACACGATGATTGGGCCATTGTTGCAGCCTCCAGCCTGGCTGGAAGGACACTGAGCGTTTTCATTTTAACCAGTCAGTTCTGAAAAGAGGGTCCAGATGTGTTATGGATTTAGTCAGTTTCCACTAAGGGTCTTTCCAACATATTCTGAACATGTAGGGAATCATACCTGTGAATCTGCTTAGTTAAAAAAGAACCTAGTTATTGTTAATGTTAGAGGTGCTGCCTTAATGTATTATATTTAACCCATTTGTGCTTGCAATTGAAATTTTGAATTTCCTTTGGTGGCAATATTATCTGGGCTTGTCTAAGTACACATGTGAAGACATTTCTAAATTGGCTGTTAGGCTGAAAAGTGAGTTTTTCTTGTCATATGTTTTGTGTTTGTTTGTTTGTGTTTTTTTCTATATATTTCATTATATTTAAGTGTACTTTAGTAGACGTTATATTCTATCAAAGACTAAATATAGTATGATAAGGAAATGTCTGTATCTCAGTAAAGAGGGGCACAATCAAGTATTTGGTATCTATGAACTCATAACAAGTAGGATTACAACAAATCATATGGATAGACATTTAATAAACACAATGTTAGTGTTTTTCCTAATTTTTCCCAAAATCCTGACTTTGTTCATTGATAAAAATGTGATTTTTACATGCTCAAAGTATGTCTGAGCCAGATTTCAAGACTTTAGACAAATCAGAACAAAGGTTTTTCCTTATCACACTAAATAAAGTCTTTGGGCACAAATATGTTAACAAAATATAAATTTTCTCTAAACATCTGTTTGACAGTAGCATAACCGTTCCGCTACACTTGCCAAAAGCCTTATGCTTTTGAAAGTCATCTGATTTCCTGGGCCCGGGGAGTAAAACAAACAATAAACACTTTTACCCAAATCTAAAAAAAACTTCAGGAAAACATATTTGGAACTACTGACATGGCTGTTAAAACTTTGACATTGGTGGACACATGCCTGTGACGGCGTGTCTCACTGTTGTGTTGTGAACCGAGTGACCCTCACACACAGCTGCACACTGTGAGACACACAGTCTCCTGCTTTATCCTGGGATCAAGATCAGTGAGGATATCTTCAAGTAAAGACTGGACACACACCACACTGACACACACTGTGCTGGGCTTATGGCAACCTCAGCTGCCTTTGCTGTGCAAATTCTGTGGGCCAAGTCAGGCAAGAGAGCACGGCTGCCATCTAGCGGTGACTCAGTAAAGAGAAACGCTTCCCACTGTTGGGGGAAGATATTTAAAAGGTTTTCTCAGAAAGGGAAAATTTGCCAGAATTGAAAAAAAATACCTGCATCCATATCCCAGTGTATTGACTCAGAAATTAAACAGCAATGTGGCTAAATAATAAAAATGTAAAACTGAAAATAATAGATGAAACAGACCAATAGAGAGATAAGTTATTTTTTTTACATAACTGCACATTCGATTGTGTGAATTATAAGCAAGTAGTAAGAAGTAAAACAAAAAACATGACAATTAATGTATATAGCTCACAGCAGTTGCCTTTGGTTGGCCTCTCAGGATGCACTTTCCTATAGTTTGTAATATCACTGTAATGAATACATATTAATGTAATTTACCTCAGGCATTTCAATAGCCACCATTGGAGAAAGATGTTCTCCATGCTTATTCACATAGTATAGTATACAGTACATATATCCTAATATTTAATGGGGTTTGAGTACTTGGTTATAGACTTAGTTGTTGTACATGGTTCTAAAGGTAGAGAAATATGCAAAGACAAAACATTTTTTTAACATGAACGTTCACCACTTTTTCTCACATGGCTGTTTCATCACATGACTTTTGGTCACGTGATTAAATAGTGCAGTGGGGTAACACATCACCTGATGCTGCCAAGTTATATGATATATTATATATTGTCGAGTCCAGCATTGTGACCCTGCCACTACCTCACTAATAAAATAACCTTGGTTTTAAAGGTAGGTAAAATATTACTGTCTATGCACTATGGTAGTTATGGAAAACATATAAACAATATTATTTGATCCTATGATGTTTACCCAATATTTCAATCGGTAGCAGCAGTGCCAACTCAGATCTTCCGTTTCTGATGCTGCTAACCAGCACACACTGCAGAGATGCATCTCCTCCGAATTGTGCATTTGAAACGCATACAGAAACTTCTTTAAGTGGTACTGGTTTATTCAAACATTCATGTGTATTGTTTTCATAGCATTACAATGGTAAAAAGAAAAAACATAAAAACATTTAACTGACAAAGAAAAAATTCAACAGAAGAAGAAAAAGTCTCTGATACGTACTGATCAAATGAGCATTTTGCTGTACACGACATAAAAACTACTACAGAAATGTCCCTACTCAAATCACGCAGACCTGCAGTACACTGCGTCACACATCATGAGAAATACAGCTGTTCACTGACCATCCAACAGCTGTCACAGCAATTCTGATCTGTGGGGAAAAGATTCTTCCTCCAACATTTTTTTCTGGATAAAAACCAGACAAACTTCCTCCTCTAACCATCCAGTAACTTCAGGATGCTCTCCCTCTCCTTCAGAGCTTTCAAGGCCTGGTCCTTCTCCTTCTTGGTTGGAGTGCGTTTCTTCTGCCTGGCAGCCATGATTCGGCGAAATCCCTCCATGACCTCGTTGTCAGACACCCTGACTCTCTGCCTCAGCTCCTGCTTGCGCATTTCCTCTTTCGCCAACCTGTGAGGCAGCATCAAATACAAAAGTTAACAGCTGATTGTGGATCACACTTTACTTCATGGTAAAGATATCTATTGTTGGCCTCACCGGAGCAGCTCCTGCTTGCGGGCTCTGTTGTGAGCACCCAGGGCTTTGAGCTCTGCTTGCCTCTTCTGCAGCTCTGCCAGGACTTCGTCCTCAGAGTCTCCTCCTGGTCCAGGTCGCTCCTCAGAGTCCAGCAGCCCCTGAGCCACCAGCTCCTCTTTGATCCGAGCCTCCAGGGAGCGTGTGTGAGGAACACTGGAGGGGGGAAAGAAAGACCGAAGATATGAGCTATGTGGCAAAGAGTGAAGTAAAGTTCAGGATGGTATAATGGTGCGTTCACACCGGACCCGAAGCAAATTTTAACTACATAATGATACAGATTAGTAAAAAGACTGAATGAATGCTTGGTCACGTCTATACCGCAAGACAACAAGCAAAACACTTTTAAAATGTTATTTTCTGAATGGAGATCGGTTCCATCACGGCTCGGCTAAGCTAAGCTAACATTGTAGCTCCATCAACACTCAAGATAACGTCACTCGGGCATAAATACAACAGCAACTTTATTGTTTATACCATAGACAGTCTGGGGTTTTTATATATACACACACACACACACACACACACACACACACACACACACACACACACTATATATATATATATATATATATATATATATATACACACACATATATACACACACACACACACACACACACAGAACTGTGACCAGGCAGCCTTAATCAGACAAGCGGTGTCGCCTGTGTTTATGTGTGGCGACATTAATATACATTACATACAGGTGTTTGCAGCACAGCTCTATTTAGTAAAGATATCTATAGTTTATGGAATTATAGCTGCAGACCTGAGTGTTGGGAAAGACAATGACCTGGGATTAACCCATGACAGCAGTCTTGCTGAACATGCGTTTATTATCCTACGTCAGATATTGGGGTCGTTGTAGGAACGTGGCTGCCAACGTGCCAAGTTATCTAATGTGGAGAACTGATACAAATACCTAAAAGCTTTTCCTTGGCTCCGAGGAGAAGTCCCAGCGCCATCATTACCATCCTTCCCTGAAATGTCGGGTATAGGAGAATCCTCCATGGGGGATATAATGTTCTCCTGGAAGAACACAGAAAAAGAATATATGCTCATGTATATTTCAGATGCCATAACTCACTCATCAGTCATTTGTATTTTCAAAAGTCACAATGCATTATTGGAAGTGTTATCAGTTGACATGCTTGATCACAGCATACTGACCTCTACAAGGGCCTGGAGCAGACGCTGTGTAAGAGGACCGAAGGGACATCCGTCTTCTGGAGAGTCATGTTGGGACTCAGACTTTTTCAACAGGGACTCCACATCTACAGCAGTAGAACATGAAGGTGAATATTAAGGTGGATACATGCTTTCCCATGCAGTGTATTACTGGGCAAACTGGCCCATGTGCAGTCATTGAAGGCACAGACTGCAGTCCTCCCTCACCTTTTGCATCCAGCTCAGACAGCGGCCCCCCCATGAGGCTCTTTTTCTTGTCGTTGGCTCGTGCTCCTTCCCTCTGCTCCTCCAGCAGATCTTCCTGAGCCCACCGCTGAGAGTAATGTTTCCCCAGAGCTGGTATCTACAGTTAACACAGACAGTACCAAAGCTCAACACACTTCTAAAATGATACATTTGACTTAAAACCATAAAATAACACCCAGAACTTGCCGTGAGTAAATTTAGGTATAACAACACAGACGTATGGCTTTTTATTTCGTACTTTGAAATACTCAGTCTCATCCTCCGGGGGTTTCAGAAGCTCTTCCAACAATCGTATCTCTTCATTTGTGATATCAGCACAATATGGCTCGACTGATGCCCAAAATCTGAAATTAAATAAAAACAAAGTCAAACACAAAGATACCTTGCCAGAACAACACTCATTCACAAAACCTTCATTCTTACTTCAGCACACTTGTGTGAGACTAGCCTCACTAATAAGAATAATAAAGTCTGATATGACTTCAAGACCAAAGAGGAAAAACACTGAGGCAAAGCAAATAGAGAACTGAGAGATATTGATATTATGAAGAGCTGTTGTTGCTGACCTGTTGGGTGCATCATTTTTAGGAGTGCGGGGAATGTCTTGTGGATCATCAGTAAATTCATACTCTTGGACTTTAGGCTGCAGATTTTTGGATTTGGGTCTGCCAGGACCTGGCCCCGGAGCGTGACCGCCTTTGCCGTCCAACTTCTGCTTCTTTGGTTTGTGGCGAGAAGAGGCAGCAGGGTCGGGGTCTTTTCCCAGCTTCAGAAAGCGCTTGTCTCCCTTCTTGTCCTGCCAGTCTGTGAGGATCTGAGAGGCAACAGAGAAGGAGGGGGGGGGGCATATTAGGTATCTTCATTTTGGATTCACAGTCACAGAAAACTGACGAGGGGGGTTCCCAGCTTTCACCTACCTGTCTCTGCTCCTCCAGGGCTCGGAGGCGGCGGCTGGCTGACGACAGGAGTGTCTCCAGCTCCAGCTGGAGGGTGTCCAGCTCTTCGATGCCGATGCCATCGTCCTCTGAGCGGCCGAGCACAGCAGTGTAGCGGGGACACACCTTGACATGCTCGACGGGCTTGAAGTCGTAGTATTTCAGTGGGGGGCAGTCCTTCAGCTCACTCATGATGCTGCTGTGTGGCAGAGGCCTGGCAGTGTCTCAAGTAACTGATACAAGAACATGGACAGTCAGTATGTGTGTGGGTATTATAAAAATAATAATGGACAGTCGGTGTGTGTGTGTGTGTTTGCGTGTATTATAATAATAATGGAGTCGGTGTGTGTGTGTGTATGTATTATAATAATAATAATAATAATAATAATAATGGACAGTCGGTGTGTGTGTGTATTATAATAATAATAATAATAATAATAATAATAACAATGGACAGTCGGTGTGTGTGTGTGTGTGTGTGTGTGTGTGTGTGTGTGTGTGTTATAATAATAATGGACAGTCGGTGTGTGCGTGTGTGTATCATAAAAACAAAAGAATACGAGACACACACACTGTGGTCCAGTTAGTGCATCTCTCTAGCACATACACACGCATTAAACACACGCACACACACTCAAGCACGCACGCACACGGATACACGCAGGTCTGCATCATAGAACGCGAGCTCGCTGGGCCCAACTGCTCAATTTACTCTTACATTATAATTACGGTCGCTATGGTTTTACGATTTTGCACACACACATTTTACATGAATACGTTTTAAAATTACAAGACTTTAACGGTACTAACCAAAACCACAGATATATATCTTTGCATGTTTAAGAGCAGCGATATTTACCGTCAGTGAATGGTGTCCATGATGGAAGCAACCATTGTGACTAGATGAGGGGTGTGAAATACTTAAAACAAAGTTACAGCCAGTTTTCAATAAAATAACAATTACTAGAACACAATTAAAATTGCACGAAATTACAAATATCGAAGGAATATGTCATATCTTAACACATATCAAAAGAAAAATTAGGAATTGCAGAAATAAAAATGAGCTCAATGCTAGAATGGTATCATCGGAACAAACCATATTGTGTCATAATGCACAAAAAAAAAGATTAACCGCTAAACTCGTCACGGAGCAATTTCTCCGATTCGTGTGTAGGTTATCACGATGTTGTTGAACATCTTTTAATGAACAAGAACAGGTTACACAAAGTCAAATGACTTCTGAACCAACGGTCGCCGAGATATATGTCTCCTATTAGCAGACCGGAATGGACGCATCCTAGGGTATGCTCGTTTTATAGAAAACATACTCCACCTGGGCGGAGTGATAGGCGCAAGCAGTAACATTTCTGGTGTGTGGAGAAACCACAGGTAAAACTAGCGCACCCTATCTGTACTAGACGATGTCAGATTTACGGAAGAGGAGTCCCAGGCGTGGCTGAGGAACTTCCGTCTTTTGCAGCAGAAAAATGGTAAGTCTATTGCACTAATTGTATCTTTATGTTGCAATATTTAGCTATTTATCTCCACTAACTACGGCTACATTTAGCGAGATTAGCTAGCTAGCTTTGTGTTTTACGTAGACGGGATTTCTGGCTGGTTTACGGTGAACTGAGAGGACGGGCATCCTTGGTACGGTTTGCAGAAACTAAAGTGATCGAGCTGAGCTTTCTTTTCCTCTCGACCCCTTTTTCTTCTCGTTACTATGACTGCTCTCCCAAAGCTCTATCAGTTCATGGTTATCACGCTGTGTATATGTTTGGCATAGGCAGAGTGATGTTGATGGACTATGGATCAGCTGCAATGTCGGTCACACGTCCACTAACGTTAATGCAAGCGAAAACATTCATGTTTTATGGACCCTCTCATTTATACGGAAACCTTGCATCAAGTTAATACTGATTACTATCGACAATATCATGTTTTACTATCTAAGATGAATGATATTTCTTCTACCCCAAAATATAAAAGAGGAAAACTGTATGTGTGTTGTAAATGACTGCATCCCTGCATAGAGCTCATTTTGGTTCCTGGTCAACCATGAGCTGACAGGCTAACCCTGCTGCTTCAGTCACCCTCACTGGACTGGGAGGTCCAGTTTGACCATGTAGCCTGATCTAAATAACAAATGCACCATCCATAAAGATGTTCTCTGCATTGATCTTGTATTTTTCCTCAGACTGCGACTCTGCGCCCCTACTTAAACGCTGTGCGGGCCACCCTGCAGGCTGCCCTCTGTCTGGAGAACTTCTCCTCTCAGGTGGTGGAGCGTCACAACAAGCCAGAGGTGGAGGTCAGGTAGGTTTGATGGCATGTGTTTGGAGTTAGCAGTCTCACTGGTTGTCCCCCTGCTCTGCAGTTTCTCCTCCTGTTTCTCCTGCCCGTAAGCTGTTTTGCAGATAATCTACAGCTGTCACACAAGTGCAGACTTGCGCAAACTTGCATAAGAAAATCTAGGAGGGGAAAAAATGGCACAAGCATGGGCAAGGCTGTAAAATTGGCTGACTTGTTGCTGCCTGTTTGCAGGTGTCTTCCCAATACAATGAGAAGATTAAGAGTTTTCCAACAAGTTACTGTAACTTCTAAGGTTCTATTGAGCCATGTAGGGTTCAAACACATGATGACTTTCAGTATCTAGAGAACACAAACCAACAGGCCTGTGTTTATTGGTAATGTCCGGATTGTGCTGTGGTTGCAGGAGCAGTAAAGAGCTGCTACTTCAGCCTGTGATGATCAGCCGTAATGACAAGGAGAGGGTTTTCATTGAAGGATCCATCAACTCTGTCCGAGTCAGCATTGCTGTCAAACAGGTGAATTAAAGACGGCAGGATTTTGACTGTTTTATGTTATGGGGCTGTGCACATTCTTTCCCCAGTCTGACATTCATTAATAAAAAAATCTTCTTCACGGCAGGCTGATGAGATTGAGAAGATCCTTTGCCACAAGTTCATGCGCTTCATGATGATGAGAGCAGAGAACTTCTTCATTCTGAGGAGGAAACCAGTGGAGGTAAGAGAAGATATGTATGCTATAATTAAAGAAAGTGAGTCAGTGACAAAAGAGGAATGAATATACAGGAAGAATCAAACCAAACAGTGTGAACCTTTTTAAATGTCATAGGGCTCTTCATGTACATAGAATACCTCTATATTTACAATACACATTCCCATGATAAGCACAAGTGGCATTTCTTTGTCTAATTTCTAACGTGTTGAGCAGTCTCTCACTTCTTTCTCACTTCTTTCTCACTTCTTTCTCCTGTCCTCTGTTGCACTGTGATTTCAGGGGTATGATATTAGCTTCTTGATTACCAACTTCCACACGGAGCAGATGTACAAACACAAGCTGGTGGACTTTGTCATCCACTTCATGGAGGAGATCGACAAAGAGATCAGCGAGATGAAACTGTCCGTTAATGCCAGGGCCCGTATCGTTGCTGAGGAATTCCTCAAGAACGTAAGAAACGTTGCTCTCTCTCTATTGCCTAAAATTTGGATTATTATTAATGTTTCCTTGTGTATATAACAGTCATACTCGTAGCTCTGTATTGTGTACAAATGTTCAGAAATGCTTACATGGAAAACAATTTGACTCCACAGTTCTAATGACAGTGTTGGTCCCACACAAGCCGGGATAATGCTCCAAGGGCCAATCAGCACACAAGTGGAGAAAACAGCCAATCAGAGAGGAGATGAGAGGAACGTGACCAATCCGGCGATGATCCCCTTTGCACCCGTCTCGAGTATTTCCCTGTACTCATGAATATCAATGACTGTATATTATGAAATATTTACCAGTTTCATTTTCAGCCACTTAGAACAAATCCCCAAACAAAGGCGGGTCCTTAAAGTATTAATCCAGTTGATAGCCATGAATACAGGGGCGTTGAGAACGTGTTGTTGCAAATAAAAAGGGCCAGGTTTTTGTATTTTTATGTATGTAAGTCTGTGTGTTCTGTCACAGCTGTTTCAAATTTGTCTCCACAATTCTTGTGGCGTTTAATCACAGACATCACGGAGCAAGAGCTGTCTGTGAAGAAAGCACTAAAACACATGTATGAAAATAATGAAAGATAATAAAAGTCAGTTGTTTATACCTTTTTTGGTGTTCCTATTTAAGTTCTGTGTCATTCAGGGTAAGCATTTACAGTGAGCTGCGGCTGCTGCTGGAACTATAAACCGATTTGTTCTGCTTCTGAGGAAGTTGTTTTTAGTCAGCACTGTGGCCACATCTCACCTTATGCACAGCAACTGTGATATTTCAGCTGTGAGGAAGGGGAAGTTATTCAGCAGACTGAACCATTCGAGTTGTACAGCATGTGTTCACATTTGCAACGTAATCAGAATGATTTCCCTATAAATTGTAAAAAAGTGGCATTTTCGTAATAATAATAAATACTTTTTCAAGTCACTTTTATTTTCTCAGGAGTATTTGCTGGACGTGCAATGCCTCCCTATAGTTACACACACCTATGCTCATGATCATATATTTACACTGTGCCAGTTCACCTGTTTGATTCTGATCATGCAGCCTCCACCAGTTCCTCATTTCAGGGAACCAGCGTGACGGAGAGACAAAACGGGCTCATCCGACCTCCATCAGCTGAGTGGACCAGTTCAGCTGACTCATTATTATACAAACCCATCTAACATGCACCCCTTTCACATTTTTTAGCAAAAAATGCCCTGGTTCTGGATTTTCAAGAGGAAATATTAGGTGGTTTATTGAGTCTTCAATAATACCGTACAGTTAAAATAACATTGTTGAATATCTTTTTATATTTTCTGACTTTTTATAGACTATAGACTATAAAAAGAATGAGAAATTAATTGAGAAAGTACATTTTGAACTCATGACCCACTTAAACACCGACAGCTTTGAGATTATATTGCATTTCCAATACCATGTGTTCTACACAAAAATATTGTTCTAATTTAATTAAAGGTCTGAATCATCAGAATAAAGCCATGATTTAATTTAACCCACTGTGTAAAACTTAAGTTGGTTTTCACCAAAACAACAATGACCCATACCATTAATTTATTCATTAAACCACAACAAAGTCAAAAGCTTCATAGTATTGTTTTCCAAGTAGGTTTGTAGCATTTAAATTTCAAATCCTTAATGATGTGAACTGAAATATTCACATCGTCATATAAAACAACAATTGCATGATGCAGTACCCCGATGATAGAACATGTAGCAGAAAGATCATTTGATAAAACCACAAGATTAATACTTCAGTGTTAGTTCTACTGCTGCACAATATATCAACACACTGTAATTCCAATAAATATAGTAACAAATACTTCACGTTGAGCTCCTTCAAATCAAAAAAAAGATGGACATATGGGTTACAGAGAGGTGTGTGTGTGTGTGTGTGTGTGTCAGAGATGTTGAAGGAGGAGCAGGAGGAGGCACATCACCGGGCGGTCACCACTGTGAGCAGGTCGTGAGGACATGAAAAGTGAAACAACCACAAGAGTCTGATGAAAGAGGGCGAGAGGTGTCACTGTCAGAGGTGCGGAGGGACGGTGTGCAGGGCGTCTCGAGTCGTACGATGGATGTTCACGTTCTGGAAAGAGGAATGAATCAGTGTCAGATGCCTTTTGAAGAAACACTGCATGTGTACAGGGAGTCGAGAACACGACATTTTAGTTACTATACATCAAACAGTTCTCGAGAGTTAGATATGATGTCATCATGGATGGATTACTGAACGGACCTACAGGGCACAGGCCCGGGCCTTCACCTGCAACATGTCCCTCAGAGACATGTACCAACCAGGAAGAGACTTAAAATGACCACAAAGAAACATAAATGACTACAAAGAGACCAAAACAACGACAAAGAGATGCAAAACAGCTGCAAGGAGACACAAAGAGACTCACATCAACTATGTAAAGCGCCATAGCAACCACAAAGACACACAAAGAAACTACAAAGAGATTCAAAATGACTACAAAAGAGAGACAGAACAAAAGGAGTGTAACAACTATATAAAGTCTGTGTGTCGTGCTCCTATGCAAGCGATGTGGTTACACCTTTGGTACGTCTGTGCCCAGAGGCTCACTGTCTCATGATTGTGTTTGACTGTCTTACTGTATCTGTTGTGTTTGACGTCTCCTTTTTGAGGATTTGTTTATTTTAAGGGATGTTTGTCGTATTAGAAAAAGTTTGTATTTTTTAAATGATGCATCTACAGTTCGGCCACAGATGATTTGTCCTCTTTGAAGTTGTACTGGATGCTTCAGGTTCCTTTGACATGAAACATGAAAAGTGCAGATTACCCAACTAGTTTATAGCCAGCAGATGCTGCCATCAACATGAAGCAGCCCGTGGTAGCAGCATTTGTTATTTACCTCATGGTTTAAGCTTTTTTTTTTCCATGATGCGTTTATTTGGCTCACACCATGTATGTACATGGCAGCAGGTCTCAGTAAACTTTGGCCTTGTTTTTTGACATTACAAGATCTTTTATCTTCTAGAAATGATCAGCCCTTTTACCAAAGTGCCAGTATTATTAGCTTTGACTATTAGCATTTTTTATCACTCTAAATGGAGGCAGGAAGAAATGTGTGTGTGTGACACAGTGAGAGTTTTGTTCAGGCTGATGAATGGCAGCACTTTATTATGCACCCTGTAGTCTTTGCATATGAATGGATGGAGATTTGAGTCTTCAGTTTGCACGGCAGAGTAAGAAGGAAAGGCACTGTCCTGAATCAGATCTGTGGATCGTATGAATAGGAAGTCGGCCTCTTTTGATCTCCAGCAGTATGAGTAACAAATAACCAGCTCAGCAGTCTATTTGTCGTATTTTACCTTAAGATTTATCATCAAGCTAACGCGTTTAACGCAAGATCCTAACTTTCAGATATTAAAGACGAAAACATCTGGAAAATTATCTAAAAATGAAGCACAAGGAAAGTGTGGTAAGGATACATGAAATGGTTGAGTGGAGTTTATTTAGAAACAAACAGAAAATATCTCATCTTATTTCTGATCAGAGATGAATATACTGCAAGAACACCTCACAAAGTTACAATAAATCAAAGTATGTCAGTACTTCCAGGAGCTTCATGAGACATTGTTAGACATCCTAAAGACAAACTGTAATAAAGGACATTTAATACGGAAATAAAAAGTTGATTTTTCTTATGTGCAAAATATAAAAAAGGCACAACTTTGTTTTGGGTTGTGCAATGCTGTAAAACTACAGATGAGTGTCCTGACTTCTGCCAACAGAAATATAAGGGATGAAACAACTAAAAGTTAACATCGTAAACGTCACTTCAACAGACAAGATCAATGAGAAAACAAACAACTTCACTACTTCAACAAAAAGGTGCTGGAATTTCATCGCTTCACAGTTGGGATAACAGCATCAGTTCAAAAAAAAAAAAAAAAAAAAAAACCTTCATCAGCTTTCCATTCATTCTCCAAAAATGGGAGAATGTGCTCGAGACACAAGATCCGTGTCATAGGGTTAATCATGAAAATTAGAAACTGGATTCCAGTCAATTACCACCACCATCATCATCATCATCACATCTTAAAATATAAGTGGAGGAAGAACAGAAGATCAGAACAGAGGAGAGTGATTTAATCAAAGGGGGGGGACTAGAGGTTGCAGAGTTTGGCAGGTACATTGTGCGTCTGAAGGTTACTGTGTGCGTAAAGGGTAAAAGGAGGATGGGTGAGGGGTGAGGGGCACTGCCTCATTGGTGAGCTGGCACTGTTAGCAAAGCCTCCTTTGACATCCGCGACACTTCTACGTTCTGTTTGATAAAAAAATAAATAAAAAAAACACACAAAGAGGGGGAGGAATCAAAACACATGGGAGATATGAAATCCACTGCACAAGACTTGGAAGATTAAGCTTAGAGGTGTGTTCTTATTTCTTAGAAAAGCAGATGATTTCATCAGTCACAATTTAAGATCCCACAAAGAGGCTTTATGGGTAATAGACAATCATCTGAAAATCCCAAACTGCACCTTTAAGTGTGAATAACTATCCTGGTTGTATTAACTTTCTAAGCCTTACATCATATCATAATACTCGTATAGAAAGGTACGTATATTCACTGTCACAATACTTGCTTCTATTTCACTGAGATCTATCCCCGTGACTACTTTTATCAGAGCTTTTCAGCACTAAACCTGGTAAGAAACGCTCACATGACCAACTCAGAGGCATATTTACCTAAAGGGTGTGAGAGTGAAAATGTGGAACGTCAGAAGCAATAGAAATGTCAGTCATTTTGACCAGTTGTGCTCTGATAATTGTTCTACTACACTGTACACCTTCTGTTGAAAAGTTTGGAATCACTTGTTACATTGATGTTTTTCTTCTTTCCTTCAATAACGGCTGTTTTAACAACAGTATAATTCAGACAGCAAATGTTTAAAGAGGTTTAAACTGCAATTTGTCGGCCCATAGCATGTTCAGGTGATATTCCCTGATCCAGTTCCAACAGTGCTATTTCTATTTTGAATACAAAATAACATACGTTTGTAAAGAAGACTTTCTACAAGCGAAAAGCCTGAAAGACTAAAAATGTTTCCTCACAGTAAGCAATCAAACGTTTTGTGGCAGGCTGTGCATAATCCCACACAAACCTGCTCTGCGCTCATTACTATTTCATACCTCAAATACTGATTATAAACTTAGAATGATATATTACGGCACGCCGTGATGTTCAGCACCCGAGGCTGTCGGACCAACCTGTTTATGAACCGCTGTTTGACCTTGCACAAAGTGGCTCAGTTGTACCGTGTGTGTGTGTGGTTGCTCGCTGTTACACCCACCTCTGGTCTTTCTCTGTGTGTGTTGACTGCGTCCACATTCAAGCTGATGGACTCCACCTTACAGCCTGAGCATGCAGATAGAACATTTGTATTATTAGTTCAGATGGAAGTGATTTTTTTATTACCGTTAAATCAGAATTTGTGCATCAACATGTGCATTTTATGGCATCATGAGAGCGGTCCTACCGTAGGCCACTGGCGTTAGCTTCAGCACAGTGTGCAGCGGGCACTTCAGGTAGGGCAGCTCCTCTGTGTGAAGACAAACAAAATATACTTCTTTAAAATCTATGATGTTTGTCATTTTTCTTGCTTGGATAATGGTGGAACAGGTATTACTTGAGTTAACAACTATGCTCGTTACTGTAAGTGCAATAAAATCTTAAAAAGACTGGAGTAAACTTAAGAGAAAAGTGATTTTTTTCCCCCAACTGCATTGTCTGCAGTGTCCTATTCACCTTGAGATTATAGAGTGTAAAAAAAAGAGAATGTAAGAAAAAGAAAATCGTACATTGTGTTACAGTGGACAACACGTTAGCCAGTGCCTGATTCCAAATGAGGCATAAATACCTTATTACGGTGACTCAAAAGGAAAAAATGACCTTCAAGATGAATCTTATTATGCGATTTGTAATCTTCACTTGACCTTAAATTATTTTGCGTAAGTATTAAACATTACTTTGTTAGTGAATAAAATGTTCCCTCAAATTTCTTTATCTGCTTCTCCCAAGTGAATTTAGTGGCTTCTCACATTTCCCAGTGCTGTTCAACAACTTCTAAAGAGATCAGCTAAACACAATTTGGCCTCGTCTGTGTATGTGCTCTGTATGTGCGCTAAGGCTCCTTCCTCATGGACCCTGCAGCATCCTTGAGCTTTAGTTAAAAGACTGACCTGCTGTCTTGTCCAGGAAATAGGCCAGCAGGCAGCGCATGACGGCCTGGTGACAGACGACCAGCACGTTCTCTTGCCGCTCCAGCTCCATGATGACCGGCTCCAACCGCTGCACCAGGTCCTCATAGGACTGGGTCAGAAGAGACACAAAAAGAGGAAAATTAGACAGGCGGAAAGCAGAGTACGATATAATCTGGGAATCATTATCATGAGTAAAAGACCGCTCTATTCATTTTATTTATTTTTAAATTGCAGATATGTTCACTATGAAAGAGCAAACTAACACCTTTACATTTAAAGTAAAACATAAATGAATAAATATAACAGAGACAGAAACTCATGCAATCCATTTTCTTCACAGTCGGCTGAATAATCAATATCAGTTAAACAGACATTTAAGCAGGTGGAAAAATCCATCAAGTGGCCTCTAGACCAACACTAACAGGATTCCCCAAAGCCCTACATCAACACTGTCCGCCTGTGCAGCCATCTAATGCCCATATCCATCTTCCTGTGTTAGATTAATGGAGAGGTAATGGGATGGACTTAAGGTGAGAACGGACCAGCGGGCATTCAGACACACAGACAGTAAACAACCTGACACCACAAGTCTTTGTTAACTATAATCCAAATCTGTCAAACAGGCCGCACGTCCAAGCCGAGGCTCATTAGCAGAGTCAGTGGACAGTAGCCATCTGGACACAGTTTAATTGTGTTTGTGGTTACCAAGAGTTCTATGAGAGAGAGTCTTTATAATCACATAGAAGGGACCGACTCTGCGTCAGGAAATAAAAAAATTCAAAAACAGAGACACGCTGTCTACAAGCATCCTACTTCAACGTTAAATACAAACTAGGGCTGAACCGAATAGCTCGAAGCTTCATTCATAACATTGGACATTTCAATTCTAAATAAATATTTAATATACAAGACTATTTGTAGAATTACATTTCAGTGGTGGTGGTATAGTTGGATTGTTTCTGACTCGTGTGATCCAAACATTTCCACTAACTCCAGAGCGTTGTAAAGTTCAAAATAGAGCTGCAACGATTAGTGGACTAATTGATTCGTTGATCAACAGGAAAAAAAATTACCAACTATTTTAATAATCGATTAATCATTAAAGTCATTTTTCATGCAAAAACACCAGAAATGCTGTTTTCAGCCTCTCAAATATTGTTTTTTACTGTTTTATATCAGTATAATACATATTTCTTTGGGTTTTGGACACAGACACACACACACACACACACACACACACACACAACAAGATATTTAAACCTTGGACTTTGAGAAACTGGGATTGAGAAAATAATCGGCAGATTATTTACTAATTTCAGACCTAGTCCAAAAGTCAAAATGTATTGAAAAAGAGATAATAATAATAATAATTATAATAATTTCTATTGCGGTGTAGCAGCATCATATTCATTCCAACAACGACTGTAGAAATTGCCAGTTTGTAAGCATTCAAAATTGATTTAATAAAAAAAAGACTGATTTAATCTGATGAAATATTTATTATTAATTTATTATTTATTTATCCCATCATTAGATTTCATTTCAGACACTGACCTCTCCTTTCGGGTACCGATAGCGGTATTTATCCTGGTCCCTCAGAGCAAACTCCAGAGGATAGTGATCCTGGATCTCCTCGTACATCATCTCCTCACACACACCCTGAAATGACATCACACACACACACACACACACACACACACACACACACACACACACACAGATTAAACTTCATTAACACTGCACACATCAGCAAACAGCTGTGCATAGCGGTCAAGAACAAAGTGCTCACCGCATCAATCTCGTTGAGGACCTTCCACTGCTCGTAGGGCACGTTGAGCGCCTCGGCTGTCTGGATGGTTCTCTTCATCTGACTGGTCCACACCTTCAGGTCGCTGATGCCCTGCGTCTGGATGAACTGGCTCAGCTTCTTTCCAAACTGCATGGAGTAGAAAAAAAAACACATACATTTTTTTATTAACTCATCTAGTCAAGTAAAAAAAAGAGAAGACGACTTATGTCTTGCTGAAAGAGTTTGATGTACCGCTTTGCCTCTGGGCGTGAGGCCCGAGTCTCCTCCGATTCGACCGTTGACATTGAGCTCGCTCTCACCGTGGCGGCACAGGTAGATGGAGCGCGGCGTGATGTGAATGTTCATGAGGTAGTAGACAATCCGGCTCTGGATGTGGTCCAACACTTTGTTGACCAAGAACCGCTGACCCACGTCCATGATTTTAATGTAGGACAGGTCCCTGAGGCGAGAACACGGCACGTTAAGCCTCATGCTCAACATTGTTTAATGCGACTGAGCCAAAACCAGAGTATAGATTTGAGAAATGATTTGTTTAGGAATATAAATGGAATGCTGCAAACCTATTATAAAGAATAATGGTACAAAGTATACGACATGAATATCATCAGCAACTGTAGAAATACTGCTAGAAAAGCATAAAATCTCACTTTCGTCAGATTAAGTAATTAAGTGCAAACACAGTTTGTGTGCGGCCACGTGTTTCCATCAGGCAAAGGGCGGGCACAGTTTTACTCCGGACCGTACTTGAAAAGCAAATTAACACTGGACTATATACATATACATACATTTTATGTTGACACAACCTTTGGACAAGTTTCTGAATTTAATAGATCCAAAAACATAAGCAAGAACAAAAATTGTCAAATTAATGTTTATGCGATGTAATATAAAGCCAAATAAACTGATTTTGAAAATCATTTTCCCTGAACTCTCACATATCCCTGTCAGCGAGCTTTGGTATATTAGCTTTTCACAAATAAACAAGTTGTTTAGCATGAGAAAAGCATCATGTCAATTACATTTTTTAACTGACACAAAAGAATACTAAATGATTGCCCCATTTAGAGCTGCAAATATTTATAGATTAAATCGAATAGTTGTCAACTATTAAATTAATGCCAAACTACTTTGATTATCAATTTGAGTCATTTTTAAAGAAAATAAAAAGTAAAAATTCTCTGATTCCAGCTTCTTAAATGTAAATATTTTCTGGTTTCTTTACTCTTCTATGACAGTGAACTGAATATCTTTGAGTTGTAGACAAAACAAGACATGTGAGGACGTCATCTTGGGCTTTGGAAAACACTGTTCAACATTTTTTTTTTTTTTATACCATTTTCTGACTTTTTAATAGAGCCGGGGTGTCTTTACTAAAACACACTCCACGCCAGCTTTCACCTCACCTGTCCAGGACTTCATCCAGCGTCTCGTAAGAGTTTTCATAACACTTGATCCTCTTCAAGAAATCTTCCACTGCTTCTTCTGTGTTACAGTTGGTGTAGTCGGGGCTACCCAGCTTCACTTGCTAAACAGAGAAACAGGCAAAGGAATGAATGAAGTTCCTTTTCTCTTGAGATTAAATAAACAGATAAACTCAAACACTTACCACTATGTTCTCCTGTATGACATCTGGGTCTTCACACACAGACTCTACGAAGAACACCTGAGAGAAGAGGAGGAGGAACAAATCAAGCTGAAGTGTGAATGTCAACTAATGCAGTTAGTTCTTCCAGACTTGTGACCCAACAAGTTACCTTAAATCCATTCTGCTCTGCAAACTGGATGATGGTTTCCCTCCTTTCTCTGGTGGTGTTTGTTGCATCAAAAACCTGTTGAACACGGACAGAACAAAAATAGATACGTTTTTTAAAATTGCAGTGTTTGACCTCCCCGATACTTCGCAAAGGGTCTAGATGCTGAGCTCGAGCTCGAAATGATTACAATAAGCTTTTTTTCCTGTTGTTGTTGTACTAACGTTAGCATAGCTAGCTAACGCTAGCAAACTCAAAGGATTAGTATTAAGGATGTAGCGTTTACCTTGGCGTTACTGGTGGAGGTCATGTGGCATGGAAGTGACACAATGTTTTAAATATACACTCAGTATTCACACTGTATTTACTAATGATAAGTGCCATAAACGCACATGATTTTCCACTATGGTCCCAGCGCAGGATGTGGGCCTGAGCCTGGAGCTCTGCAGCGGGACACTATTGGATACTTCTAAACCAAACAGCATTTAACATTTTACTCACCGCCACTTGGCCTCCTTCTTCTGTGAGATACTGCCGCACATCATTCAACGCTGCTGAGGCACATTGTCTGTAAAGATCACAGATAACAGTCATGAAATGTCACACGATTGGTGGCTAAATGAATTGTTAAGGCAGCTCGAGGACAGTTGCCAGACATACCGTCTGATCTTTAACCCCTCTTCGTTGTCTGGACGGAAAAACTCGAAGGACTTGTAGATCTTCACAAACTCTCTCCTGTACTGCCCGACGTTGAACTCTATGGGAGAGATGGAGGCAAGGATACTTGAGACCATCATTGTCTTAGCATGCACATCAATTCCTTTTATTCTCCAGAATGGATGCTTCTACAATACTTTTCACAGGAGCCTGAGAAGCCGTACCTCTGGTGGGCACTCCGATCCAGTTAAGATAGCGGGTCAGCTTCTTGGAGATATAGGTCTTCCCTCTGGCAGGAAGGCCCACTGTCACTATCAGGGTGGGACAGTTGGTCATACATACTAGAAAGAAAGATGGAGAAAGTGTCAGTCATGTGCTAATCACACATAATGCACATGGAAGATGTAAAACCGATTTCAGTGTAAAATATGGAACACCTCAGTACACGAATATTACTTTATCTAAAGGTTTGGTTCAACACTTATTTTCACAGTTGCAAATGTGCCTCCATTACTTTAGAAATCTGCCCTTACGTTGTCTTGCATATTAGTTGATTTTTAAGAGTCAATACATATTTGATTGTCCTATCGATGTGTGTGTAATCCAGAGTTATCTGCCATGAAGTCACATCACAGCACATATATTGTGGTCAGTCAGGAGCAGAGGTCACGGTGGCACAAGGCTGTGCCCGAGGAGTTGTGAAACGCTGGAGACATCTGGAGAGAGCAAACAGCTAGTTTCCACACTCAGACCGCAGTGTTTGCACAGGTGACTGGGTCAGAGAGCAAGACAGTGTTTATGGCTGCTACTTCATATGTATTTTCTTATAAGATAATGTCCATGTTTATAATATTCCCCGTCCATGTTTAGAATATTCCCCGTCTGTAGAAGCATGGAAACACACTTAAGCAACCAGAGGATGGCACGACAGTGTGTCCAAAACAGGCTTAGTGCATGCATTACATACATTACAAGTACCTCCCTGATTGTGTTGTGTTATTGACTTTGCCAACCAACTTTACTCCACCCAAACAGAAACATTTCATGATTTCATCTCGCATTTTTAAAGTCAATTGATTCAATAATCCACAGTGATGGGACACTGACCAGACAGGAAAGTGACCAAAGTGGGCGCAGATAGAAAAGCAACAACACATCCACAGGAGGCAAATCCTCCCTCACATGACTGCAGGGACACAATTCCTGTTTACCAACAGCACACAGTAACAATGAGGGGGACAGCCCGAGTGCCAGTCCTTTCTCCTCCATGCGAGCAGCCAGAAACAGCAAGACATCTGAACGCTGTGGCCCAGGCGTTGATAACCGTGGTGAGGTTAGCTAACACATCACAGCAGATCGAGATATATGCTACATGCAGGGGGCGGATTAGCGTTATTTATTTATATTAGCACAGTGCTTCGGGCTACAACCCTGGAGACGAAATAAATGATAGATATCTGTTGATACACATTCAACCACCACCGCTGAAATATATCGATATAACTATAGATATATATAACGTGACAGATGCTAACAACTGACGCCACGACTTCATACGCACCCTTTCTTTGAGAAATGTGTTTTTCAGGAAGGCCATTTTTACACGGCATCCAGATCTTCTTGAGGGGATTTTGGGTGAGTTCCCGCGGATTTGACGGTGTTTTGTCCTCCATTCCGTCTTGCGGTGAGGTGGAGGCTGCCGCGGCGGGAACACGGGGCCTTTTGCCGTGATGCTGCTCTGAATGTGACCGGTGTTTCATCCGCGCTGCTCTGCGGTGATGGAGATGATCCGGCCGCCCGGTCTCTCCCTCAGTGCTGCTGCTGTCACGTGCTCTGGTCTGGCCAACGGTCGACCGTAATGACCACAGTACGGGCGCAGCACATCTTCTGCTTTACCGTAAGTGACGTGAGCTGTGCGCAGGGCTCAGCTACAAAACACTGCTGTATGCTTTTTGGGCGCAAGGGTATAAAACAATTTAGCGACGCGTCGAAATGCATCAACAATACATTGTTTTGAATGTATTTGTTACCGCAACAACAGCACAATTGGTTAACCATGGAGCTGCAGCTCTAACATGGCAGGTATAGTAATAATTCTGGATTTTTCAAAACGTGTGCAAGATGCTGAGAGTTATGCTACTTTAATACAGACCTTTTTCACACAAGAAGTTTTGACTATAGGTGTGGACAGGTCGCAGCAGGAAAGGCACAGGTGTAACTAATAACACTGATGATGGAACTGAGTCATCTTTGATGTTATTAGTTACACTTTCCTGCCAGTTAATTATTCTCTTAGCCTCCTGGGGGGCAGCAGGACAACCTAAACAGTTACCATGGCCCACCCACACAGGGGGGTTTCACTAGTTACGTTGCCTGATTTCACCTCTTCTCAATACTGTGTGGGCGTGTAAGGATTGTGCTTGATTCCCTCAGACTTTTGCTGTAGGCCTACCTGTTAAGGTGGGACACATTACACCGTAATTGTTTTTATTGTTTTCAATTAGTTTGGTGGCCTCACATAATAATAATAACAAAAAAACATCAGCCTGAGCTGAGGTTTAATTAGCCATAATGACTCACCTGTATGGGTGTGTTCAACATGTTCAATATTGCTTGAAGATGGTGTAATGCTGGGCCTGATCTCAGCACACTGGTTTGCTTTAATGGTTGCTTAAGAGTTGATCCCGGCTAAGTTTGCCTATTTCACAGTACATTGTTATGTTGAAGTACAACATTGGATGAGCTGTTTCTAAATGTGGAAAACAGCTTTTGGATATTTGTTATATACTCCAAGTCACTTGAAAAGAAGGCAAAAACAACTAGCTGTGTTATATGGGGATAGAATACAAACTAAACCACTACTTTGAGTATTGAAAACTGTCCCTTTGTCAGCGTTCCTGCTAATTCTAAAGTGTACTTGCAACAGGCCCTTTTTCCACAGAAGATATTTTGACATCTGGAGAAAGCTAGCAGCTGGAAAAGCAAATGTGTAAATAATAACAATAAAGGACCAGTGTGTATTTAGAGGGATGTTTTCACTCGTGTATAATCACCTGAAACTAAGAATCATGTTTTGTTACCTATTAGAATGAGCCCTTCATACCAACATGTTGCACCGCCATGTTTCTACAGGAGCCCAGAACGGACAAACAAAACTCTGGCCAAGTGTTTACGTTACCTGAAGGCCACTGTAAGTTCTCCGACACACTTTTGAATGGAGAGGTGAGCGGAGGGGTATGCAGTTGGTTGCAATCTGCAACCTCACCACTAGATGTTACTAAATCCTACACACTGGACCTTTTAATGACTGAATTTCATGTAGCTGCTTCAGGTTCAGGGTCCTGGTATTTTATTGTGCATGCTGGCTCACTGTCATGACTTACTGGAACATTCAAATAGCTATTGTTAACGTTAGTAACACCTGTGCTTATATGACAAGTCAAAAATATCATCTGTGAAAAAGATCTACTGTGACAATATGCCGATCTACATTATCTCTCATAATAATGCAAGATTTCCCAAATAAAATCAGCAATCCATAAGTGACTAATGTTGTATATGTTATATTACTATTCTTAATGAGGGCATTCAAGGTAATCCTAACAAACATGAGTTGACCGTGTCCATGAGATGGCAGCATTACTCTCCCTCTTCCTCTCTATGTGGGTTATCCCAGGCTTGTGCAGTACCAGTGTATAAGAAACACCTGTAATGCAAACCAACTGAACAGCCCTGAAACACATTTATATATTTCCTATTGACGTTGTAATGTCCAGATTTTGTGTGAGCAGATTTGTATATAGATGTTTCTAATATTCCGTCCATCTCAGGTGAACAGAGTACGTTTCAAAGGAATGTAGTCCAGCAACTCCACAGAAGAAATGACCCCGGAGATACATTCAGTGTCAACACAAACGGTCCATGGTACTTTACGAAGACATGACATGTTGCAGAGGTGTTTGTATTGGATTAGATAAGACTGCTGGTGTGCCTAATATAATGGCAAGTGACTGTACTATCTGTTCATCTGTCTGCGTGTTCCTCATGCACTCTGATGCACTGAGTATATCGAGCTTTAGTCTTTAGAGCAACAGGTATGTGACCTACATATGGCGAGATGGAAGTTTTCTAATTAGATAGCTCCTACTCTTTCTCAAATTCCCTGACTGCTAGCAGATCATAATATATGTCAGGTCCACAAATAAATGGCACACTACCTCATGCTAGGGGTCTATTTTTAGCGTTTTCAGCTATAAATGTACTCTTGCGCAGTTTTTTTTGACGAAACATAAACTGTGGCACGTACTTTGTCAGCTGCATAAAAGTTGTTCAGGCAACGTGTATTATTTAAAGGAGCTTATCTTAGAGTGTCTTTATGTGCATAAAGCTTGGATAGCTCATGTGAAAACAGCAGCAGGCAGTCATTGATGTGCGCAATGTGTGAAATTAGTCAAATAGTTTCATTGAGGTTAAATATGGTGTCTTGCATACTTTACACTGGGCCATGAAAACGAAACTGCTGTGTGTGTGTGTGTGTGTGTGTGTGTGTGAGCGAGCTCCTCCTCCTCCCAACAGCTGTCGTGCTCTCAGATTGCAGCTAACAGTCTTTTTAGACTGCATTATACTAGACATAAGTCATTTCTTTATATAGTAACATTACACTGAGCAGTAAACAGCATCCCCCACGCTGAGTGACAGCTTGAGCTCAAGAACCAACATGCAGTGATCAGAAGACGTACATCGCGGTGTGGCCGTACAATCACAACAACCACAAACACAACAAACAGCCGGAAAATGCAAATCCTCCGTCTCTGCAGCGGCATCTCCATCATGAGCAGTGGGATGTAAATAATAATAACAGAAAACATGGGAGATCAGCTTCAGGCTACAAGAAGCATTTATTCATAAACATAAAAAAATGTTATTTCGGTAGCAGCCCAAAAACATCCGCCTGGCAGTTCATCATCCCCGGTGTTAAAGCCACAACCGGAGCTGTTACCAGTGCTACCGGTCGCTATAATCAAAGCAAATACTGTCGTCTGTTGTTGTTATGTAGGGTAAAGGTGACGGTGCCACCACACCGACGGCACATCGGCTCTTGTTTACGTCTCGGGTGGGCTGCTCGTGCCCCCCTCTCTCTCTCCCCCCCTCTCTCCCCCTCTCTCTCTCTGTCATCCGGTTGAAGATGCACAATTTAAACTCCCGCAATGCCCGGGTCTACTACAAAGCGTTCAAAGCGACGTCTCTTACCCGCTGTGTCCTGGTTCTGTGTGAGCCTGGTGCGGCTGTTGCAGCCTCTCATCATGGGCGTCTGTCTGATGGAGCGCAGTGCTGCCTGGCGCTGTGTGTACGTGCGTCTAACAGCAGCAGCCTGCACACCCACCGTACACACACCCACTTTACTGTGTGTGTGGGACCTCGGGCCGGGAGGAAGGCTTTCTCCATATCTGGATGGAGTGAGGTAGCAGCCTATACCTGCTACACCCCCCCCCCTTTGACTGCTGACAAATGTCCCCACTGCGTCCTGACAGTTTCCGTTTGACCGTTTGTCCTGACACTGATGTACATACAGAGGTGGAGCAAGTGTTCTCTTTACTTCAGTAAAAGTATCAACACCATACTGTAAAAATATTGACTTCCAAATGTTACTTAAGTAAAAGAGCAGAAGTATTACCAGCAACATGTACTTAAAGTATCACAAGTAAAAGTACAGTATAGTATGTTATATTATTATATGACTTTTTTTTAACACTAACAGTACATGTATTTTAGTATTTATATTTGAGTTTTGTACTGCCTCAAACATTGAGCTAGTTTTAGATGCTTGTGTATGTATAATTAGTAGTAAAGTACTGCATCATATCATAAGTATATCATATGTTTTTTATGTAAAAAGTAACTAAAGCTGTCAAATAAATGTAGTGGAGTAAAAAGTATAATACTTCCCTGTGGAGTAGAAGTATACTAGTAGGAAATGGAAACACTAGTAGGAAATGGAAATACTCAAGTAAAGTACAAGTATGTCAAAATGAAGAACTTAAGAACAGTACTTGAGTAAATGTACTTAGTTACATTGCACCACTGTGTTTATATACAGGCTACATTGCAGGAAACAGTAGCCTGTAGAATATACTGTATTTACAGTAGTCTGCACATACGGCATTCAGGAAACCATATTCACTGTTGAATGTTGTGATGCAAAGCCACACGTACATAGGAATAAAACAGGAAGACTTTGGATGTTTTCCAGGAGCGCAACTTGCAGAACTTGTTTTTCTGCTGTTCCTGTAGAAGTATTCAACCTTCTTTTTTGCCATGTTTATTTGTGTAACAGATTATTAGTATCTCTATTAATTAATCAGGCTTTTTAACCCTAACCAGCAGAAGTTAGACACTCTTTAATATCAAATTAAAAGCATATACCTACAAATTGATCTGAGGTCATTTCTTTAATTGGTTTGCTTAACTGCATTATGACACACCTAAACTATGACCTGTGCAGCCTTTTAGAAGTTGTTTTTTTCCATGTCGAATAGAAATTAATTAGGGTGTGACAGGGGATCACAAGATAAATAAACGTTCAGAACATATCTACGACAAGTTTACTCAGTGGAACTGAGTAAACTTGTCCAGTCATCAGAAGACTGTAAGAATATGGTTCAGGTATGAATCTGCCTATCGAGAGACAGACCCTATGTCTTTCTTTTTTTGATGTATTTAATTTATTTTATTTAACGAGTACGGTCTAGACAATAACCTCTGATATGATCTGAATACTTTTGACTAAATATTAAAGTATTACATTTAGGTATATCACCAATTTCAGAACATTTACCCAGCCGTCTTACCCTGGAAGAACAATGTTATGAAATCATGCATATTGTCAGGGAAAGCACACTCTTGACTTGAGGCTGTTTCAGTGGCAGTAATGATACACTTACCAGCAGCCTGCTATAGAAATGAATTGAATTGAAATGAATTTTGAAACACAAGGCTTGTAGCTGCACATCTGTGGATGAATGACTTACACACACACACACACACACACACACACACACACACACACTTCACACACTTGTTGAGGCCATAAAACATACATAAAGTGACCTAATGGAGCTCAAACAGGCTGAGACAGCATGTTTCTGAGCATGACAGAAACGATTGGAGGTCAGATGACTCCACTGACAAACACATTCCTCCCTAAGGAGCAAAGTGATCTAACCCCCCCACCTCACCTCCACCCGCCTCACACACAAAGCCCCAGGCAGCGTGCCCTGCACACTCACTGTGTGACATACTAGTCAGACCTGTCTTGTGGGGCTTTATATCGGAGCTTAGCATAACCCTGAGACCCTGAGGATAGTTCTGTACAGTTTAAAAAGTTTGTGTAGGCCATTAGCTAACATGACCTGAGGGCTTTTGGCATTTTTCATGAATTTTCCGTAAAAGGAAAAATCAACTGAAATAGCCTTACATGACCATGTAATAATCAATATTTACGTTACATGCTGCTCCCCCGCTGCGCTATTTTATAACTTATATTGCGCAGTTTTCAGAGAGATGTGATGTCTTTTATCAGGAGGTGCTGCTTCTGACTGTAGCCGATATTACAGGAACAGTGGACTCTATCTGTGATCCGTAACTGAGCTACCGCCAGTGCTGGGAAGGTTACTTTTGAAATATAACAGGTTATAGATTGCTTGTCACCAATGTAAGAAATGTAACTATTTTAATTACTTTGTCAAAGTAATGTAACTTATAACATGTGATTACTGTTCCAGAAAATGTTTTAAACTGTGCAATAAAGCAAAAAAAAAAAAAAAACTTAAACCAGGCAGTGTTACAGTACTCGACACTGATCACTGTCAAACTTTTATTAAAAGTTCTTCGATATAACGTGAACTAAGATTGGAACAGAACAACTGAATGTCATATTCTACATGTATGTTCTTTTACAGAATATAATACATTTGAATGTAACCCTAAATGTAATTTAATTACATCTTTTTTTATCAGTAACTGTAACTGATGACAATTGTATTTATTTTGTCATTTATTACGTGGCTAGGACTTTCCCAGGCAAGAAGAAACCAATCATCAAACTGTTTTATGAATCAATCCCACTCCCCAAAGAATAAGAAAATCAAACTAACGCAAACTGTTGAAAGTATTTAAAACATTTCCCTCTGTCTCTCCCGGGGAACAATGCTGAAAAAAAAACAGACCCATGACTGAACCCAACTGCGGTTTGTGAAGCTCTGGAGGAGACAGGTCTGTGACTTGTTGTGTAGAATAACACGAGTAGGAAGTGATCGAGACGCTGTTATGTCAACATCATATGAGTGTTACAGATGCCTTCTGTAATCATGACTGTGCTTGTCTTTGGAACATACTCAACAAAGGAAAAGTACTTACCACTGCCTCCCTATGAGGAAGTTTGTTATTTGCAAAACTCCACCCAGTGGGTAAAATTCCACCCAATAATACTTCCTGCCTAATTCTTATTGTCTTATGACAAATTTTATACTTACAGAGCAGCAAACAACAGCTGAGAGGTCATGCTCTATTTGGGCCACATCTAATCATGGCTGACATCCCATATTCACAGCCAGGGAAGCCAAGTAGTGTTTATGATAAGCTTCCCCGAACCCATCACCTAAATACTGCAGGGGGAGCATGTGATCAAAGTAGGGGAAAGGTACTCACTATACAATCCACACATAATAATTTTGACCTTTTCCAAAAGTCAGACGGCTGTGTCCCAAATAACTATTCCACTGCTGCTATTTATAGCGGCCTCACAAAGCCTGAAAGGCAAGATTACGAAAACAATAGTTCCAAGGTCCTCAGATAAAAAAACATCTCGCACACAAAGCTTTACTTTATAAAGTTTTATTTACAACCGTATGCACAAATCTGATCTCTACAGGGAGAGGATGCATCTGACAGACGAGGTCTCCATTATCAACAGGCTGCACCGTTTTGCTTGTGAAGTGAAACTGCAGCCCATATTTACGGAAAGCATTTTCCTCCACCCACAAAAACACACGCAATAGCCTTCTCAAGAAAAAGTGTCACAACTCATCCGTGAAACCAACCATTACCCCACTACTGCTTAACCAAAGCTCTCTGGCCTCACACTGACAGGAAGCAGACCGGTTGTGCAATAAGGGGTGCGCAGCAGTGACACTGAGTAAAATGTACTTAATGGGGCCATTTTATTGTTGCTTCCATTTAAAATACTCCCTTGGGTTGAAGTGTATGGAGACGTTGCTTTAATTCTTGAAAGGAAGGCAGCAAAGAAACACTTGAGACAGCGCAGGTCAGCGTTCTAGTTTCTCTCTGTCCACACGTGTCTGTCTGTGCGTGTGGTTTCCACACGAGTGCATGATTACAAAGGAGACCTCATATAGGCAGCGCAGCATTCAAAACCACAAAACATGATCACTACAAAGACTACACAGACACTCTTACAAACAGGCAAGGTCTAAAAATGACGAACATTAAAATAGTTCAAAACAGACCCACAGTGAGCAGAGCTGTTGATTTCTACCACTGGCAGGAGAAACACGTGATATCACAACTTGATATGTCTTATAAATGTCCAGCTCTGACTTGTTCCTATGTTGTCCCTTTATTTCAGAGAACATTTCCTCAACATCCAGTCTCTCAAGAGTCCCGACCTGCGACTCAAAATGATCCTCTCCTGCACAAATCAACTTTTCCTCTGTCTTCTGAGCTGCTTTTCGTCCTCATTGGCTGTCCCGCCTGGACAGTCCTCTGTGTCTCACTGACTTTGGCACACCGTGGATCCGCTCTTGGCTCCCGCAGCGGCCTTCTTGCGTCTCTTGTTGAGCAGCGGGTTGCTTGAAGTGTCCAGATCTTTGATCTTCACCTGGTCGTAGTCCACGCGCATGGTCGCTAGAGCGCTGGTCATCTCTTCCTGTGAGGGTTAGGTGTGTTAGTTCAGTGAAGTCGACTCCAGTTACATATTACAGAGGGCAGTACACCATAACGTAATATTGTAAGTACACCTCTGTTGAGTCAAATTCTCAACCAATCTTTTCAAAAGTCAAATGATTCAAATTGGCGCTTTAGGAGTTTTTAAATTACTAACATTGCTTCTTTTACTCTTCCACATCCAAGAGATTTCAACTCATCGGCGCAATAGTTTGAGATTTTTGCAAAATACACTCATTCGCTTTCTTGCAGAGAGATCGATGAGAAAATTGATACAACTTTCACGTTTGTTACATGTAGCTGGTGCCAGCAGCCACTTAGCTTAGCTTAGCATAAAGACGAGAACCGGGGAAAAATAGCTAGCCTAGCCCTGTCCAAAGGGGATAAAATCCACCTACCAGCACCTCTAAAGCTCACTTATTAACACCTTATCTCGTTTGTTTAATCCCACAAAACCAAAGTGTAAAAAGGTCAAGTTCTGGTTTTACCCTGGGGCTATGCTCCTGGCCAAGACATAACCACCGGTAAAACCACAACTTGACATTTTTACATGTTGGTTTTTGTATGGATTACTTCAAATGAGATGAGATAAGATATAACAAGTTAATTAATGAGCTTTACCGGTGCTGGTAGATGGATAATAATACCTTTGGACAGGGCTATGCTAGCTGTTTTTGGTATTTAAGCTAAGCTAAGATAACTAACTACTGTATTGATATTTAACGTACAGACTTGAGAGTGGTATCAATCTTCTTAAACTCGCAACTCTTGGAAAGCAAATAAGCATGTTTCCCAAAGTACTCCTTGAAGGACTGTTCATAGTATGCAGTAATTCACTGATAGATCGGCCGTGGACACATGGGGTAGAGAGAAACCTATGTGAGAACATTTTTATGAGTTGAGGAAAGTCATCATTGGCCGAGGCCAAGAGAAGCTGGAGCAAATGCAGGCCTCTGACTGTCAAATAAGCACTAAAATGTCAGAAGACAGTTTGGTCTGCAAACTGGAGCTCAGAGCTCCAGGCCTTCATCCTTGATGGCTCATGGACTTATCAGCCGTGATCTATACTTCCTACTATGTAGAAAGAATGTAACCGTTTTGTGCTTTTTGGGAAGTGGTTGTTTAGGAGCACAATCGGTGAAATATTTACGAAATGTAAATTTTGAATGTGCCATGATACTCATGATTTTTGCTTATTTACAGCCACTGAAAAAATATGTGATAGCACATCTGAGACATTTTGGACAGTACTGGGGAATTAACCCCAGAGAGACTTAATGAGAGCAAACAGCGCTCTTAAAGAAACACATTTGTTTGGGTTAATCATAGAAACAGAGTTGGGAAAAATGCCAACGGGCAGTGGAGCTCCTTTGAGTTTAAGTGTGTGTTAAATGTAAACTATGTATGTGTGTGTGTGTGTGTGTGTGTGTGTGTGCGTGTTAAATGTTACCAGACTGTGATCAACTGCTTCCCCCTGGTGGTCAGAGGGGGACCATCAAGATGTTGATACAGAAAAAGAATCTTTGAAGTTTGATTCATTGAAAAAATCTAAATCTAAATGGAGAATTTCCCTTTACTGGGTTATAGTTCGTAATCAATATAATCGTTAAAGGGGCATTTTACACATGAAAATCAGTTTATTATTTTTTTCTTTTATTAATATTTAATAGTCAGTTAAGAATCTAAGTAAACACAGTTGTACACTGTGTGTTGTGTTTTTGTGTTGTTTTACATAAAACGACGAAAAATAAAATAAATGCAGTGAGAAATAAGTTAAAAATATAATAATTATAATTATAAAACAATAACATCTTAAAATACATAAATATGGACAGACATGAGTAATTCATTTGACTTCAGCGCTGGAGAAGTTTGTAAAGGCTGAGAAACTGACCCGTGATGGTCATAGTGACGTCATCAGGGACTTTCTCAGCTTTAACAGAAAGCATTACAAACTGAGGGAGAGGACAGATAAGATATTTGAAAGATAAGGGTATTTACCAGGCATGCATGAAAGATGCTCTTGAGTTGCCTTATGGCAAATGTAGGATCCAGCACTTTCGGAGCTCGTCCCACACTAGAGACTAAACGTCAGCATATCTCGGCCTCTGCTCTATTGATTTTGACCATTCTTTTTTTTATTTTATCTGTCTCTCACTAGCACCTACATTTTACAAATGTGTGATACTGTACTGCTGAAGTGCTTCTGTAACACTGGGGCCGACCTAGAGCTTTGACAGCCCAGCAGTGGCAGGTTGTAATGTAAACATGTGACCAGAGGGGGTCAGTGTTGCTGTGCTTCTGACCTTCACATCCTCCCACATCTCTCTGTCTTCGGTCAGGACCCGGGTGGTGTGGAGCGGAGTGGAGGGAACCACCATAGACTTCTGCAGAGTGCACACACACACACACACACACACACACACACACACACACAGACACACACAGACACAGAAGAAGATATGAGAGAGGTGCACAAACAAACAGGAAGCAGTACAGGAAGTATACATGTCTGGCTTGACACACAGATACTTACATTAATCCAGGGGTGGTTCATGAATTGAGTGATGGTCATTCGCTCGTTAGGGTCTGTCTTCAGTAGCTGATGGATCAAATCTTTGGCTGGAAAAAAAGGCAATGCAAAGATAATTACATTATAAATAGCAACAGAGACACACACACAGACACACACACACACACACGCACATTTTGTGTCTGTGAAGCTGCTCCTCGTCTCAGGGACAGACTGGCCTACTTTAAACAGCAAATAGGATTACTTGAGAGAGAAGAGAGGGATTGAGTGAAAATGTTGAACAATGACAACGTTGGTTAGGAGGAGGACACCAGCTGGCTGGCTGTTGTCTCTTGAGTTATCTGTTAAATGTCTCGTAGAGGAGAGTTTGGACATGATAACTTGTCTTTCGAAGTGTAAAACTCCAGGGAAGCACCAGGAAATAGAGTTGGTGAGTGCTGGAGATGAACCAGAGTGACCCGCAGGGCATCAAACAGAGACCATAGTTTACATAAATCATAGTTGAAAAATCTTGCCTGTTTGAAGAGACTGCACTTAGGCAAGGACAGGCGACACTTCAAGAGGTATATATAGCAACAAAGATGGAAACTGAGGCTAAAAGCAAAGTGCAGTGCTTCACCCAAATAATGGGATATTTTTGTGAGGTTTTCTATATGAGAACGTCTTTGACTAGGTCATCCAGTCACCTGTATTACCTGCTGCAAAACTTACAATGAGACCATAGTCCACACTGATGCAGATGAATATGACATCGCTGTTCACACGACCGACAGGGTGCTTTGACTCCAGCGTCCACAAGAAAAGTGAGTTGAATTGAATAGACATGTTTGACAGACAGTCTCAGCAGGAAAGTTAACCTCTAACTCTCAGATATTTTGTGTTGACTACAGCTGAACACACAAAGCACGAGTTGTCACTGGCATCTTTCTGTTTGTGTTGTTAGATGGCTACGTCACTTTTCATATAGATGTGGTTGAAGATATAGGTTTAATATTCCATATATAACAGGTTGTGTCCTTGAGAATGTTTATGAAAACCTATATTTTCAGGGCTGAAAATGGAGAGAAAAACGAGCATTTCAAATGTTAAACTATCGGTGTGACAGGGCCTTAGTGTGGCTTTTTTTTTTGGTGGGGTGCTTCTCACCTTCCTGTGACACCTCCGCCCACTCTGGGTTGGGAAATTCGTACTGGCCCATCCTGATCCTCCTCTTCATCCCCGGAGAAATGGCCTGGCCCGTGTTGGAGT
The DNA here is from genome assembly GCA_943593645.1 of Bovichtus variegatus. NCBI lineage: Eukaryota > Metazoa > Chordata > Actinopteri > Perciformes > Bovichtidae > Bovichtus > Bovichtus variegatus. The sequence continues at coordinate 8,255,616 of CALSCE010010661.1, forward strand.
AAAATGGAGGGAAGCCACACAACCTACAGAGACGACAGAGTAACTTTAAACCCTTAAAAACATTCACCTACGCTTTGTTTGAAAGTATCCATATACAGAATGCATCATACAAAAACATTTGTGGCCAGAACTCACAAGATGTACATGATGACGCCCAGAGACCACATGTCACATGACTTGTCATATTTCTCCGGACCCAAAACCTCAGGAGCTTATCATCGGCAAAACACACAGAAAATAGACACAAATTACAAATGAGATCAGTGGCAAAAATATTGTATTAAACAAATCTGTGAAACGCCTTTAAACTCAGGAGAAACACCATATTCAGAATACATGACACGGCCTTCCTTCAAACTGCTGGAAAACAACGTAAAGCTACTGACCCACATAGTACGGTGTATAGCAGGGGGTCTGTAGAGGGTTGTGTAGCGTCGTCTCCTTAGCAAAGCCAAAGTCTGTTAATTTGAGGATCCCCTTTTTCTCTTTAGTGGTATACAGCAGGTTCTCTGGCTGGTTAGGAGGCAGAAGAAGAAAAATATGACAAAATGTCCTTTAATGACCCAGAACAGATGTTCATGACTTGATCTTTCTGCACCTTGATGTCTCTGTGCGCGATGTTAATGTTGTGGAGATACTCAATGGCCGTGCCGATGTCCCTCATGATCTCAGAAGCCTCTGGGAGGAAACAAAGAGGAAAACACACTCAAACCAGAAGCAAATCCAGCATTACACAACAAACAAAACAGGTCATGTATATCGTATATAAAGAAAGGAACAAACGTATCGATTATTTTCTACTTTGTATTATACAAGCCTTATATCGCTCTTTCTGGGAAATAATGGTTCCTTCTTTCTCTCTCACATCCTGTGACACACAGTCCATCAGTCCTCACCTTTCTCAGTGAAGGCCTGGTCTCCTCTGGCCTGGATTCGGCTGAACAGCTCCCCTCCCTCCATACTGGACACACACACACACACACACACACACACACACACACACACATATTTTTTTTTTACAAACTGCACAAATGACGCTCCAGGGTATAACGTCACCTGATATCAAATTCGACATGGAATAAAGTTAATAACATTTTCTGAGCATTTCTAAAAGCTTTTGTAGATCGGCTTTCCCCATTTTGATATTTTCACTTTCTGTAAAAAAAAAAAAAATTCGGAATATTTTCCAAAATGTTTTGCCAAAATATATGAAATGTTTCCACATTTGAATTCAAGTTATTTCTACTTGTGTCATGCGGTGCAGTGAAGACGATAATGCGATTAGTAAAGAATCAGGGCTGGAGTGAATAAATAAATGTGTTTTTTTAGACATCTGCATTTGCACAAAGCACCACAGTTACAGTATAACAGGTAAAGTCCACAGGGGGATCTACACAGGTTTACACTGTGAGCCACTGGGTTGGATTTCAGTGGAAATCTGTTGAGTTGTTTTACAGCTCAAAACACTTTCATCTGAAGCTTTCGGTTCCTAAAAAGAGAAATGATAAGTGTAATAGAAATCCCCAAAATACTGAGTGACAGACTTCTACAGTAATACATAGAGGAAAGCTGTACGAAAAGACGGAAGAAGCAAAAAGATGAAACAAAATGTTCTTATTGAAAGGACCTACCGGGTTCATGTGAAATAATGCTGCATGTAATTATTTTAACAGTGATATTACTACTATTTGACTTGTCTCATTCACTTGTAGTTTTATAACAAGAGAATTATTTTGACAATAATCTACTGTACAACCGTACGGTCGCTGATTAATGACGAGACCTTTGACCTTATTCTTTAAAAGTTCGGACTCACAACATTTTTTTTTTTTTTTACAGTTTCAGAATCACAACGCACATCAAAAAGCCGCCACTGTGTTTCTGCTGATCGTGATGACGGGAATATGAGTGACTGTGCATAAAGTCAGAGCGTGCTTTTTGTGGTTCATGAGCACACGGAGGAACAGATAGCTGAGAGAAATATGTGTGTGACTGTGAGCTGTCCTCCTCGGACCCTCGCTCATACAGGAAGACTGAGAGCAGACACACACACACACACACACACACACACACACACACACACACACACA